>JAGKQL010000016.1:310540-325551 GCA_018398635.1 Cyprinodon brontotheroides | reverse complement strand
TCGGTGTTTGTCTTACAACGCGCTATTATCAAGTCATCTTGAAAGAAAATTATTTACATTATTTTACTGATTAACATTAAATTCATGAAATCCCCACAAACATATTAATTTTAGATATAAATAATGATCCATTGATCATTCCTGGCTCACTGGACTTTTCCTTTAAAGCTGGGAACAAACGTTAAAATCACTCCGGCTCTGACCGCATGCTGTGGGAACACCACAGCCAATGAAAGTATCCAGAGGTCAAAGGTCTGACTCAAAGCTCACAGGTGTTGCTTTCTTTTTTCTTAATGTTAATCTAATCCTGAGGACATGAATCAGTTTAAAGTTGCCTGCAGACGAGCTTTAATCCAATAATCCACTCATTAGTCAGACACTTTGTTCTCCTAACTAGGTTCTGTATGCATGAAGAGAAGCAGAGCAACACTTATCATCAACCTGCTAAATGCCCCCCCCCTCCAATAGATGAGGTCTAAGTATGGAAATGAGGAGCTATGTTCATGCAAATCCTTCCAGGCTGGAGAGCCGCTGCAGCTCATTTGTTTTATCATGAAACCGTTGGCTAACGTGTTAGCGAGCGGCCAGTAACGCCGCCGGCCGCACGGATCGATGAACCACATCCGACACAATCAGCCACAGGCTGTTTTTTCCTGCAGCTGATGTCTCCGATGGGGTCAGACCGCAGCCCAGACGCAGGAATTCGGTCTCCTTTCCACAACGGAAACTTTGCTTGCTCTCCTTTTTCACGAGGAGGTCGCTGCTTTCCAACCACGGTTCTGCTTCAGAGCAGATCTGCTCATGCTGAGGCGAGCGGCGGGTCACAGAGGGATTTTAGAGCCGCTGGTTTTTAGGTTAGTGAACAAACAGACGGCAGGGAAACGGATTCAGGAGGGGGGCGAGGGGAGGAGGAGGAGTTCTCGCCCTCGTCCGGCACAAACAAAACAGCGGCGTGTCCGCCCGCGCGTTCGTACGCCCAGTCTCCATCTCGTGTCTGTCCTGAACCTCAGCGACCGCTCATTTTCCCACCGTGCCCTGATGTGCTTCAGCAAGTCTGCACCGCGCCTATACTCTAGTGCCTCATACGAGAGACTGACCGGCTGGTAAAACTACTGACAGTTGGTGGTTGAAAAGCCGAGCCAGGGACCACAGCAGAGCCCAGATTAAAGATACTTATGCCAGACCAGCATACCCGACCTCAGGAGAGCCAGACCAGTTGATTAGCATGCCGATACCGACAGACTGGCATATTAAAGTCAGACCAGTTATATTGTGACCAGTATATCTATCAGATTAGTTACCGTTGTGACCAGTATTTCATAGTCAGACCTTCAGCCACCTTAATCCTCGTACACTGTCGAACTGATGCGAACCCACTACCTGAACGGCTGGTAGTGCGGCGTTCTGTCGATATCCAGCATACCCATAGTCCCTCGAACCAGCGCATACCCGTTGCAGCCAACATACCCGTCAGACCAGAACTACGCATTCAGCACTTAGCCGAACGAGAACTGACCATACATAGTCGAACCAGCAGGTCACCCATGATCCAGACAGCATACCTCGAACCAGCATACCCCGTCAGACCAGCATACCCGTCAGACCAGCATTTCCCAGTCAGACCAGCGCCACCCATAGTCGAACCAGCATACCCATAGTCGAGCACCAGTACCCGTCGAACCAGCATACCCATAGTCAGCAGCATACCCATAGTCAGACCAGCATACACGCATAGTCGAACCAGCATACCCATAGTCAGACCAGCATACCCGACACACCGCGCGACTAAATAGCCGTCAGACCAGCGCCAGACCCACAGATGCCAGACCAGTATACCCATAGTCAGACCAGCATACCACCGTCAGACCAGCCATTAGCCAGACCAGTGCCTAGCCAGACCAGCATATTTCCATAAGTCAGACCAGCATAAATAGATTATTGCCAGCCAGTTATTGGCCGCAGACCGCACCGTCATAGAATTTCGGTATTCACACCGCGAACTGGTCGGCCTGTCGCCCGGCACCCGCGTCCAGCATTTCCCAGCCCAGCAGCAATTTCGAGCAACGCGATAACGCGAACGGGCGCCCGGGCGAATGCGCTCCAGGAGTTATCTAAGAGGCCACTTCGATCATGGAATGGCTGACCGTGCGACAACCGACCACACCTGGCGAAACATTGTGACTTTAAACTACCTCAACGGGTATCCTTTAGTCACATACAAAAACTATTTGACGGGTATGATGGTCTTGAAGGGGCATGGCGGTCTGACCGGTAGTCCGAAGCGCTGACGCTGTCACCGCGGCATGCCGCTGTATGCTGGTCTGACGGGTATGCTGGTTCTGACGGGTATGATGGTCTGACGCGGTATGCTGGTGACGCTGGTATAGCTGGTGTGACGCCGTATGCTGGTCTGACGGGGTATGCTGGTCTGACGGGTATGCTGGTGTGACGGGTGTCTGATGCCGCCGTCTGACAGAGTATGATGGTCTGATGTTCGATCGGGTATGCTGAGCTTTACACAACAACCCAGCCCCGGTGGCGATGGTTAAGACGCGCTGACAGAGGAAGCAGCAAACATGCAGGTTTGTTTATTTTCTGCAGGACGGTTTTCTGCTGAACTTGCCTCGTCTATTTTTGGCTCCTTGCCTTTTTCTAGTGAAGCTTCCAAACAAAGAGGTGGAAATGTTGAGGAACAAAGGCTGAGGAGGAGGAAGAACTTTACAGAAGTCTGAAAAATGTCAGGAGATCAGAAATATGGAACAAAAACACAGAATAAAGTAATGAAGTCAGCTCTGCCTGTTAGAGAAAGGAGTCTTCCTCTAGATCTGTGAGGTCAAAGGTCAGAGGTCCATCCACGGTCTAACTTCCGAGTGTCTCTAAATGTCTCCAGTCAGAGAATCCCTGACCCGCTGACCTTCGGCTGATAAACATGGAGGATTTTTTTCTCCTCCTGTGGTGAGCCGTCAGTTTTTAAATTATTATTTTTATTTCATCTAAATCTCCTGTTTAAAGGCAGCTTACTGGTTAGCATGGTTAGCAGTGGCCTCTCCTTCCCCATAGATAGAGACCCTGATTGGCTAACGGCTGAGCAGGACGGCGCTGCGTCCTTTCAGCCATCGCTCTATCAGTCGAATCATTCATGACTGAATTATTATTAATAGGAGAACCTGATCTCTCTCTCAAATACCACAAACACTGAATCTAACTGCTTTAGCAGCCTGTTGCCTGCAGGACCTGAGAAACATCAGACTTTCAGTTTGCAGCAGGCTGGGCAATTAGTTGCATCTGCAATATAATCTCATTTTAGGAAAATGCTATTTTCAAATCATCAAAGTACATTTAGCAAGTAAGACACTTAAATTTCCCTCCTCAGCCCTTTAGGGAGTGGTAATACTGTTAAAGTGGGAATGCTGTCCCACAGAAGGGAACAGAGAGTCAGCAGCTAGAACCTAGATCTATGCATTATAGTAGGGCCCTGTCACACCTTGAGGATTTATCCAGCGTCTGATGACATCCCAGAATCTCCTAAAACGCTGGCATAAGCTGAACCCTCTATGGATTTTTTCAACATTGGCCATATACTGGGAGTATTGATAACCAGTCCAAAACTGATGTCCAATAACAGCCTAACTCCTGCATAATGCACGGCAGCGTAATGCCCAGGAAATGATGCACAAGCACCGTTTTATGGGCACTAAGGAGCATCAGTTAAAGCTGCTCCCCTCAGGTGCATTGGAGGCTCCGGCCTGCATAAAACAACGTCTTTGCACGCGGTATTAACCAGGCTGCTGTTTACCGCTCGCCCCAAAGAAAAGAATAAATAAAAGAAATGGAAATAAAGCAGGTTTCTGGTGTCAGCAGATTGAGCGTCATGTCTGCTAGGAAGTGTGTTGGTGGTGGGCGTGAACGCAGGGAGGATCCATCACTCACCTTCTGGCTCACCCTATGATGGGGATGAAGTCTGGAGGAGAACTGACGGTTTCCTCCTGTGAACCCCTTTATACCAAAAACGCCCAATACGCCATTATACAGTAGCTGGAAGGTAGAAACACGTTCAGCGCTCGTCTGGAACACGGCAGATACGCTGATATGTTGGAGAGAAGTTCTGGATAAGTTACGCAGAAGTTACTTGTCCGGTAGAGGTTTAGGATCTGCTAGACGCCACGACTGATGAGGAACTGACACTGAACGGATGTCAACCATCAGATAACTGACCTGGAACTGATGGACCACGGATGGCAGACGCCTGGACGTATTTGCCGTATATCAACATGTGCCTGCGTGTTCCAGCGTTCTTCAGCGTACTCATAACTATACAAAAACTAGCCATAACTTATCCAACGTATGGCAGCGTTTTTGCCAGATTTTTCGTCCGTCAGGCATACGCTGGTCTAAATCGTCATGGTGTGAGAGGTGCTTTAGAAGTAACAACTTTTTCAAGGTCATTTTTCAGTAAAATCCAGGAACACTGGATTCTGGTCAAGCAGGCTTTCAAGGTCCTGGAAAAACTAAAACCCTGGAATAAAACATTGACAATCTGGTGCTTAGTGCGAAGGAAAATCGCAATAAAAAAATCTCGACATTGGCTGAAAAATAATTGCAATTTATATTTTGGGCAAAAAAGGTTCAGAACCAGGCAGGATGGAAGGAGCAGAGAATCCGACGAAACGTTTTCAGGTCATAAACCCGGAGCACTAAAGCTGTTTCTAACGCGCAGAAGAACGAGCTAACTAGCAGCTGCACCTGGACGGAGATGATCAACCATCAGTAGCTTCTAACGTGCAGAAGAACGAGCCAACTAGCAGCTGCACCTGGATGGAGATGATCAACCATCAGTAGCTTCTAACGTGCAGAAGAACGAGCTAACTAGCAGCTGCACCTGGATGGAGATGATCAACCATCAGTAGCTTCTAACCTGCAGAAGAACAAGCTAACTAGCAGCTGCACCTGGACGGAGATGATCAACCATCAGTAGCTTCTAACCTGCAGAAGAACGAGCTAACTAGCAGCTGCACCTGGACGGAGATGATCAACCATCAGTAGCTTCTAACGTGCAGAAGAACGAGCTAACTAGCAGCTGCACCTGGATGGAGATGATCAACCATCAGTAGCTTCTAACCTGCAGAAGAACGAGCTAACTAGCAGCTGCACCTGGACGGAGATGATCAACCATCAGTAGCTTCTAACGTGCAGAAGAACGAGCTAACTAGCAGCTGCACCTGGACGAAGATGCTAGTTAGGTCAGAAGAACAAGCTAACTAGCAGCTGCACCTGGACGAAGATGCTAGTTAGGTCAGAAGAACGAGCTAACTAGCAGCTGCACCTGGACGAAGATGCTAGTTAGGTCAGAAGAACAAGCTAACTAGCAGCTGCACCTGGACGAAGATGCTAGTTAGGTCAGAAGAACGAGCTAACTAGCAGCTGCAGCGAAACCAAAGAGGATTTCACCTGAAGCGGTGAGCAATGGCTCCACATCCCCAGATGAGCAGATGAACCCCTCCTCCCACTATCTGGGTCCAGCTCATGGTCCCTCAGGGACTTCCTGGCCTTCATTTTTTAAAGCAATAAAAAAGCGGAACCCAGGAGTTCAAAGGTCATCATTTAGTGGCTAATCTATGGTGGGCTGTGAGCGTCTAATGAAGACAGACAGCCCAGCGCCACACCTCATTGCCTTGGCCTCCACACTCAGCTGAGAGCCGGTTTCCTGGCTGGATGGAGAGAAAAAAAGAAAAAACAATAAAGGGCCGACATGCATAACTAACAGAGTTATATAACTCAGACATTAACTGGAATAACAACCACTGAACCATGAGGCAGTTATCATAGCAGCCCCCATTACAGTCTGACTGATGAAGATCTGGAAAAGCTGTGAAGCTGGTGAAGAAGAAGGAAAGTAGGATAATAAAACCACAGAAGAAGAGAGATAAGAGGCCCATGTTTAACCCTTTATGGGGCAAGTCCCTTGCATAATGGATCCCACCCCCCCCGTCCCTCAGTGAGGTCTAGAAGCACAAGCTCTATACCCAGCCATTCAGCATAGATCCTGCTACATGGATGTAAATCTGATTTTGGCATTTGACCAATTAGATGATCCCTTAAATGATAGATTACCTACTGGAAATTAAGCTGAAAAGAAAAGTTAACAAGATATAAAAGTTATAATCTAATTAAAGTAAAAAGTTAATAAACCTAGTTAACAGTTATAATTAGGTTTATAAACTAAAAGCTGGCAGTGCCAGTATCAGCATTAATGCCTCTAAGGTGATGTTGGATCAAAGGAAATGTGTTTCTTTCACTCTCAGACTGTTTCTCATTCATTTCTAATAGAAGCACTTTTGTTATTTTTCTTAATATATTTGGGAAAGTTTGCGTTTCTTCTTATTACATTAACATTGATTTTTGCCATCAAAATATCCAGATTGTTTGAAAGTTCCAAAGGTAATAAGGTCTGATCCTGGATTCCAGAAACACTATTGGATGGAAATGTTGATTTTCAAAGTATTTCACAGAGTGCCCTATAAAGGGTTAACCAACATTATCTGCAGTTCGAGGGAGAGAGGAATCTTCATCAGATAACAGGAAGGCCCAACATGTCCCTGCAACGTCTGCTTGTTTTAGGGCTACAAGTCAGACTATCAGGAAAACGTCACAGTATGAAAAAGATCCAGAGTCTTCCAACAGACCTGGTTATATTCACGTCCCAATCCACCTCCTTATCAGGAAACATGCTGGATTAGATAATGTTGGCCATAAGAACCTCATCTGTACTTTCAGCATAACTTTGTTTTAATAATTGTTTTTTCTAAGAGTTGGTGGAAAGTTCATCTGAATCCTCAGATCAATTTATATAGAAACGCAGTTTGATCCTCCTAATGTAAACTTTAACTACAGCATACTTTAACTGCTGTAGATCCAAAAAATAAGCTTCAGACTTGCTTAAAATATGTATGAAAACAAAAACATTCAAAGTTTGATGTGTTTGATCCAAACAGCTGCAGAAATATTCAAATACCTGAAACTTATCAAAGCCTCGATGATCTGAGCTAATATCCTACTGATGCAAACATGGAATTCAGCTGAGCTGCTCCAGCATTAAAGATGTCTGCTGATTGGTCCCTGACTGATCCCAGAACAGCGTAACGTTAGAGAGGGAATGAGTAGATGGAGGGAAGTCCTGTCAGCTGGAGCTGATCTGCACACGCTAAACAGAAAGGTCTAAAAACAGAAAGCTAAACACGCTGGAAGCCTGAAGGCAAACCCAGAGATGATGAACATTCCAGAGAGCAGAGCTCATAGTTCAGTCCTGACTCCGAACCACAGAGAGAGGGAGAGCGTGGTCACCGGGACTCCAGCACAGGATCCATCACCGCAACGCATTACTCACTCACACACACACACACACACACACACACACACACACACACAGGATCTTAACCCGTTATAAGCCGCCGTAGTTTGAGTCTGGACTCTGACTCCTGCAGTGATACATTCTCTGATCATCCATGAAAACTTTCCCTTTCCTGCTGGAGATGAAACGTCCCGGAGCCCCCCCCCCCTCACCCCGTCACAGCGCAGAAACCCAGCAGTCCCGAGGCAAACCTTAGTAAGACCCGTATCACTTATGAGAGGGAGGAGGAAGTCCAGGCAGGGAGCTGAAAGGCAGCAGCTGCTCATATCCATTACGGAGCTTTTCAGCTGCTTGTCTGCAAACTTTCAGAGCGACTCTTCATCAGCAGAGAGAAAATCCCTCATCTTTAAACCAATAACTAAAAACTCCTTAAACTAAAGAGTACCAGCTGTCTGTTAGCTCACACAGAGCCTGCAGACTTTGGCTCCTACAGACCGGGGTACTTACACAAGGAGCCACAGATTCCCAGGTGAGCTACTGCGTTCGCTGCTGCGTTCGCTGCCGTCCGGAACGTCTGCTCAGACCAAATGAGGATTAACCTGGACTCTCTCCCTGCTCCTCAGCCTCTAAGCCACTCCTCTTTTCCTCCGCAGGAGGAGGAAGACTCCACCCTCCGCTGCCTAGAAGCCGGAAGGGAGTCAGGAGAGCCTGAAGAGCGCTGACTAGAAATCACATGATCTCTCTTCCCAAAAACTTTTTCGCAATCCATTTTTTAATGGATGCATTCCTGTAGAAGGTTGGAGAAACGCACGGGAAGACCGTCAACAAACTTCCAACTTTCTCCTGGGAATTCTTCCTGATCTGCAGCCGTTTGGACAAAAATCAGCTGAAAATATCCAGAAAATATCCAGCGCATCCTTCCTGTTCACAGACGGCGCTTCCTGCTGCCTGCGGGGGGGGGTCACCGTAGCTGACCAGCCTTCATGGCCAGGAGGGTGGATCATTACGACTCCCATGCTGCATTCTGGATTGTAATCTCAGTAGAATCCCGTCTCCAAGGAGTATTTTGGTCTCGACTGTGAACTGTTTGCCTGGAGGGCACTCAGTCCCCCCCAGTACCCCCCACACCCCCGCCCCTGCCCCCCTAACATCTCAATTACTGCTAGGTGGACAAAAATCATGACATCTGGTGGAAAATCAACCGGCTTTTTCAAATCACGCGAGAATGTGTACGAAACAACAAAAATGGTGCCAGCAACACTTCTGGGTCCGCCGGGCAAGTGCAATGAAATTTTTACTCTCCCAACAATACAAACTACTTGCCCCGGGCGATCGGGCGATGGTTAACATGGAGCCCTGAGCAGCTGTTCTTTATCAGGTCAGAGGTCAGAACTCCAAGCACGGCCATAGTGCCAGTTTTTGAACTTGAGCCACGTGAGGACAATCGAGGCTGAAACCATTTGAGTCAGATGGACATTTTCTGTCTCCCTGTCTAATCTCTTTTTTAGTGGTTCTGCATGGTAGCAGGAGAGAAGGAGGAGGTATGGTGTGAACCAGGTGTGTGCCGCTGTATCCTGCTCTCAGGGCTGTAAACATGCATCAGGAAGAGCTTCACTAATGCCTCCCAGTCAGTGGGTGGGCCGCTCGCTGTGCAGCGCAGAGCTGCTCCACTCACCAACAGAACCTAATGATCGCTGCTGCGCTGCAAACAACAGCTAGAAATAAGGAAAAATGTCTTGAATCAAGTATATTTACCCTTAATTAGGTAAATAAGATGATTTCCCGATTTAATTAGTACTTCTAAAATAAGATAATTGGATAATATGTGCGTGTAATAAGACAATGTAGTTGCTTTTTCTTCTTTAAAATGTAAATTGCCTTGTTCCATTATCAAAGTATCTCACTTTCCTCCTCCATTCAAGACTAAATGCACCTATTTTAAGAAAAAATTGCTAAGATTTCAATTTTTTGCAGAGTGAACTCTGACCCTAAAGTAGGGCTGCAACTAACGATTATTTAGCAAATCCAGTAATAAACCAATTATATTTCTGATAAATAATCAGGTGGCAAAAGTTCCTGAAAGAAGACTGATTGGGAAATTAAAGCAGATGGAACAAAAACTTTTCCACTTTAGCAGTTCTGGATGGAGCATATCGACAGATGAAAAAGATTTTAAATGCTAAATATTTACATACTATTAATTTTATAATGTTAGTATAATTGCTGCTCAGTGTCATCGGCTCTGTCTAAAGGAATGTTTCAGAGTCTCTATACTCCAGTTAACGGTTATTTGATTACTAAATTAGTTAACGATTGATTCAACATTTTAATTAATAATGATTTCAATTCTGATTCATTGTTTCAGCCCCTCAGCCACACTCCTGCAGGTTCACCGCTTATGATCCTCAGCTCCAGCACAAAGACAAGGCCTCCAAGGTTTACAGAACAGTTTTAAGACTACGGTGGCCCAGAGGTGCAAACACGCTGCAAAGACAGAAAGAAACGCTGCAATCAAAGGAAACAGAGCAAACGTGCTGCAAGTACATAAATACACTGCAAACACAGAGATGATATTAATAACAAAGAAAACACAACATTGGAAACGCAGCAAGTAGAAAAACGTTGCGATTTTCACTTCCGATCCAATGCGGATATTAGCCCGACAGGATGTTAATACCAATCATATCGGCTTTTATTATTTATTTATGCTAGCTAATGTTAGAGAAGGCTAAATAAAGGGCAGAGAAAGATAGCTAATTGGATGAACACGTAGGATGGCCTTACGTAAACATATCATCACACTGATTTAAAATTAGGAGGACCACTTATTTAGATGATCCACCCAGAATTAAAGATTGTCCTCTATACCTTTAATTGCAAAATGTTTAGATTTTTTTTGCAGTCTTGCTATAATTCCTGCTCTAATAGGGTCGCTCTCTCAGTTAAAGGTGTATTTTACAGTCTCCATACTCCAGTTAGCACTTAATAAATTACTGATGATTATTTCAGTAATCTATTAATCATGATTAATCTGATTAATAGTTTCAGTCCTTATATATTCCAGTTTGATAGCTAAAATCTCGCAATATATTGTGAAATTGCGATATAGTGATAACATCGTAATGTGACCAAAGTACTGTGACGGGTATCATATCGCAACACACATGCTAATGCTCGACCCTACCACTGAGGGGAGAAGAGAGCAGGAGATGGACAGACGGACCATTGCAGCTGCTGCTATCACACAGACGCTGCAGTGATCTGCCAATAGGAAAGCTCCTGGTGAACTGGTCGGTCTACAATTTCTCACAATCAATGTGCCAGTCTGGTGATGGAGAAACCTGCTGCTGAAAGAGTGAGAGTCCATATTGGGTTTCTCATTGACTGTGACTATCAGCCAGATGAAGCTCTATCTAGATAAAAAAATTCATGGTAGACCTCCGGCGCATCTTCTCTCTCTCTTCTTCACCCCCCACTCAGACATGTCAGTCTGATGTCAGGACAGAGAAGACTGCAGAGGTCCGTCTCCCAGCAGAACTACAGAACCAGAACCAGGAAGCGGATTTCCTCTCTGGCTTTTTAAAAGGCCGCAGAGGGAGTAAGGTGGTTTATAGAATAAACATTTCAGCCGGGTCAACACTACCTGCTGAACCAATCACACCCCCTGCCTCCTTCCTTCCTCCCCTCCCTCCCTCACATCCAGATCCTGGAAGAATCAGCCTCTCCACTGCTGTCTGACTCCTCCTATAGGTGCTCCTCTCCCTCACCTGGGAGCGGCTAAAGCTGTGGTTGGTCTTACGGCAGCAGTAATGCAGCTCTGTGAGAACGGAGCCGCAGCGGAGGCAGGTGGATTAGGAGCATTAGAGTCGGTGTGCAGCGCCTTCTCATTTCACCAAACACTCTGTGATTCACCTCACTTAGACACGCAGGTGCTCTCCTACCTTGATCATGATGATGATCACAGTGATGATGATGATGATGATGAGTCAATATTGACACCGCAGCGGAAGTTTACTAAACACACATTAGCTCTGCTCTGTGCTCCTGTTCTTCATCCTCTGAGTCTTTTTATAGAGACCACCAGTAGAGAGTGACGGGTATCATGTTCCTCTGGATCCTTTCACTCATTCCATAATCAAAAGCTCCATCACTGTGCCCCCCCCCCATACCGCACACACACACACACACAGAAACGCTCCAGAAATGCAGGGCGGTCTAACGTCATCGCTCACATTACAACGTGCCTCCACAGGCCCGTCTGTGACAGCCGCACGCTGGCCGGGCCCACGATCCCAGTGGGAAGAGCTAAACCAGACAGAAACGTCAGGAGAAAAAGAACCTGTGAGAGGACACACCTGATGATCACCAGCAGCCATGGTGCATCTCACCATTAACCTCAAATCATTTCAGGAGTGAAAACAGATAGATTCAGACTTTAAGGAAACATAGACTGGTTCCACTGTACATTTTCTCTAGGATCTTGATATTTGCATTAAAGGAAAAGTCGCTCATATTCAGAATTCACACTTCTGAAAGTTCTTTATATATGAAATTATTACATACTGTTTATAAATGATCAATGTTTTTAATTAAAGGAGTCATAGAGTCATTATATAGGGCAGGACTTCAACAGGGGGTCTAGACCCCTAGGGGGTCCATGGAGGTACTGCATGGGGGTCACACACAGTTTTACGTGATTAGAGTCTGACAATTTTTTATCCTCCCTTTAAAATGTTTTTAAATCCACACATTAACATGAATCCAACAGACTGTAGTGTAAACAGATAAATGGAGGCAGAAGATGTCTTTCAGTCATCAATCTGCTCACATTCAGAGACACACAGGAGCTGCCGTCAAGCTGGACACCGCGCGTTCATTCACAACACCTGTCTCATCAACGAGGAAGCAGAAATTCTTCAAAAATTGAGCCTCAGTTACTTTGGTCTCCATCATTAATAAATTGCGTATAGACGCCAGTTTGATAGAACACTATTTCATAGCAATATATATAATTAGGGGATCCCATCTCCATTTGTGGATCAGCTTGGGGTCCTTGGCCAATGTTGAAAACTTGAAGACCCCTGTTCCAGTGTATCTGGTATTTCAGGAAATAGGGTGATAGAATGATCCTCCTCATAGGGGTATCTGGTCCTTGATATCTCTAATAGGTGTCCCAGTGCTTATGAATGATTCATAGGGTATCTGGTCCTTCAGTGTCCCCTAATAGGGTGATAGAATTATTCTGTAGGGTATCTGGTCCTTTCGTCTCTAATAGGTGATGTGAATGATTCTATAGGGTATCTGGTCCTTCAGTCTCTAAAGAGTGTGTAACATTGGTTGGGCTAAAATGGTATACAGTCGCGTTCTATGAGTTTCCAATGCAGCCTTTGCTGAAGCTCCATAACGAAACTACAGTTTTCTTCCTTTTGGCGGTGTATGATCATGAATATTTAGATGAGCTGTGCTCGGATTGGTTGGTTTGGTTAATCGAGCAAAGCTGCAGTTGAGCAAAGACGATCATAGCAACAGTTAGAATCTCACCACCGAAACATCGACAGCTGATATGGTAGGGGGACCAGATTTCACCCTTCTTTTCCTGATGTCCCACTCTTCAGACCCAAAACCCGGGAATTTCAAAATTGTCAGGTATTTTTTTCGACTACAGTGCAGCACGTAGTGGAACAGAGAGCCAGCCGGGGCGGAGCGACCAAAGCCAACCCATTGACGGGTATCCTGGACAACGCCCCCGGCAGCCCCCCACCTGCCTTTACCAAGACTTCCCACGCGGGCTTAAGCATACCTTCACCGGTCAGTTCCGGCCCTGTCCCCTGCTAGTTAGGCTCCCCTTCTGCAACCGACCGCCCCAGAGCTGATGGCTCGTTCAATGTTCCGTCCAGTCAGCGCCCCTCCCAAATAAAAAATGTCCTCTTTTCAGAGACCCAAATCCTGTCACCATAGATATGCTAGCATTGCTATCAACAGCTTAGCGACACAATAATACTTCCAGCTTGCGGTTGTGACGGCCTTCCGGTGGGAACAGCCCCTCCCTCGTTTCAGGAAAAGAAGTTTAGCAAATCCTGCTTTGAACCGTCCAACATTTCTAAAGCTGTCTTCAGGAAAATGCTTCGAGCAAATGAACAGCTGAGCATCAAACTTTGCAGGGGTCTTCTGATAGACAACAATAATCCATGCCGGTTGAGTCTTTGGATCCTTGGGAAGACTGAAAATGTTCCCGCTTCTCTGTGCAGCCTGGAACGCAGCATCCCCCCCCCCCCCCATGGTTCATTTTCTATAGAGAAACTGCCTGCTTTGTAATTTTGTACACACTGTGTGCTGAATTATTAGGCAAGTTATATTTCTGAGGATTATTCTCAATCAACCCAAAGGGCTCCTTAATATCAAAGTTTCATATGTTTGGAAGTTAAAGTGTTTTTTTTTTGTTTTTTTTAGATTTGGCCATTTAATGAGGATGTCTGTGTGTGCAGGTAAATATTACTGTGCAGAATTATTAGGTAACGTAATAAAAATCAAATATATACCCATCTCTGTGTCCAAACCTGAGCAACACAAACCACAACAAACTGCCAGGATAATGTTTAATCAGCAGAAGCTTTTTGACTGTTTCAGGCATCCATCCGATCCATTTAATCTAGCTTCTTCCCTAACCGTGGGATTTTCAGCTCTACTCCCTGCGTGTCACATGACCTGCTGTGACCTCGCAGACAGCTGTCACAGCAGAGGAAAGGAATGAAGGGAGAACTGAAACGCCACTCTAAACGTTAAAAACCACGAATGGGAGGCAGAGAGCAGCTCATCTGAGTCAACTTCACTGGAACGCTACCAACAGAATAACTCATCCTATCAAAACAAAGAGCAAACATGCTAACCTAGCTTAGCACTCTGCTCCATAAAACAACCCCGTTAATAAGGCAAGAGTCCAGTCACGTACCAAGCCTATAAAAATACTACATTTACCTTTACTACCCCTTGATTTCCCATCCAACACCAAAATAATTCAGCTTTGAGGCTGATGTTGATCAAATATCAGAACTAAAGCTGTAACTAACAATTATTTAGCAAATCTATTAATCTGTCAATATTTTTTCAATTAACCGATTAATAATCAGATAGATAAAGGTTCCTTAAAGAAGATTTTTTACAGAATAAACCAGGAGAAACTAATACTTTTCCTGGACAGAGCAAACTAACAGATGAAAAACTGGTTTTAATCTTAAATGAAAAATATAGATATATAATTTTTTTCCACCTTTGGTATAGTTTCTACTCCAAGCGGTTCGCTCTGTCAGCTAAAGCAATGCTTTGGGGTCTCTACACTCCAGTTAGCGATTAATGCGTTACTAAATGAATTTTTAATATTAGATTAATCCGATATGCAGAAAAATGAGCTGGACATGACAAAGCAACTAGATGGTAGAACACAGAGACGTTCAATCCTGCCTGTTTGAGTCTACGGGTTAGTGGGTCAGTGAGGGGTGGGGGTAGATAATGGGTAATAACCTCCAATCAGCCGCAGGCGATGATGACAGGGCAGAGTCTGCCTCACGTGCAGAGCTCCATGATGGGAATAAAAAACAGCACCAAAGGAATGAGGAGAGACAGGCTGCCATCTGACCCCCACCTGCCTCAGAGGGGGGAGGACCAA
>JAGKQL010000016.1:296739-310530 GCA_018398635.1 Cyprinodon brontotheroides | reverse complement strand
ACAGGCTGCCATCTGACCCCCACCTGCCTCAGAGGGGGGAGGACCAAGACATCCAGAGGCAAACACCTACAGCCACTGCTCACACTGGGACAGGCTGATGTTTCCATGCAGACTTTGAAACCTACAGACCTAAATGGTGCAGAGTAAGCTGGGCGATTCTCCAGTCGTGCAAGAATTTTTCAACTTTCAGCCTGATGGTGCGGGGTGTAGTGAACAGGGGGTAACGAGGGGCAATCAGCCTCTAACGACTACCCCCATCAGGGACCGTAAGGTCGGGAGAAAATCAAACATGTTTGAAATTCAGCCATCATAAGGTGGTCGTGGGCAAATCACTCAGTGGGCAAACAAGGAATCTTCTTCTTCTTCTTCCTCTCAGATGTAAACCCAGCATCATGGCGGGGGCAATGAGGTAGAAATAGAGTTCTTTCATCAAACTGACAGACCGTAGGTAGCGCACGTTAAAGCTCAGCCATGTCTTTGTCCAAATGCATTAGATCGCTCTCGCTTGCCCTCTTTTAAGGGGCTTTCAGCACTAAAGCGGACAGAAAATATCAAGGCAGCGCCGCTTTCACTCCTAGGTGAGCTTCATGTTCCTCTGCTACTGGTTTGGCTTCCAGATAGACGCAGTCCCAGTAGCGCCATCTCACTGCGGAGCTGAGTCCCACCTGGTTTATAGACGTACAGTGTGAGCAGGTAGATCGCATCAGAGCGTCGGATTGCACAGCGTGAGAACGAACATGGTGAGCTGTGAACTCACACTGTACGACGAAGCCCTGCTGTTTCATCATACAGTCTGAGCTGTAGCTGCATGCAACGATTGGAAAAATCGTACAGTATATGCCCAACTTTAGTGCATAAGAACCAAAAGATGGAGGCGGAAGCTGAGCAGCCAGAAGTGCTTAGGTCCCACATGTCTGAGCTGGGCCCAGTGACGGGAGGGGGAACAAAACAAGGACACAAAGAGAACAAAAGAGGCTGCTAAAGACTCTGAATCCCACAATGCACTGCTTTAAGCCATTTTCAGGGCAGATCCAAGGAGGGAGGGGGCACAGCTGGACCCCCCAGACATCAGGGAGCAATGAAACCTTTTTACTCTGCATTTCAGTTGAATATTACTGCCCTGAATAAATCCCTGTGATCTGAATACAAGCTGCCTTAGTTTATTCTGTATGTGTGAAGTTTTGCTGATTCAGGACGTGGACTGACTGACTGTGGTGTTTTTGGCTGGACTAAGGAGAGGTCCAGCAGTCTGCAGAACATCAGAGTTAAACCAGAACAAGAGGAGAGTCGACATGGAAGCCATGAACCGCTGACCTTCATTTGTAGGGTAGAATCACAGACTAAGCCTGCCAGCAGTCAGCCTGACCTCATTCCTCAGCAGGAGGATCTTTCAGGCTGTCTGCACCAGAGGCCCGAAGGTCTGAAGGGAACCCCAGCAACCAGAGGACTACTAACCGTCTGGGAAATCTGGGGCACGGGCTGCACAGAGAGCTAATCACACATGAAGGAAAAGTTAGGGCTGCGAGTCAAAATATGATTAAGAAACGAGAGGCTGTGGTGATTTTTGGGTTTATTTTAGCGTTCAGTGTTTACTTCATGTTGCAGATACGCTGAAGGCTCCTGAACAAATCATACATTAAACAAACAGACTGACACATCTCAAATCTGGCTGACAGGCAGCTGAAAGAACCACAGAAGAAGACAGGAAGCTAAAGGAACCAAAGACCAACTGAAGCTCCATGACATGAGGAGCTACTGCACAAGTCTTAAATAAATAAAACCTACTGAATTTAAAGTTTACCTACGTGTATCTGATCTTAGAAGACAAGCAGGTGATCTGAGGAGGCCTCAGAGGTTTGTTAGAGAAGATTAAAGAATAAACAGCAACATTGAGGGACACAGGAAACATTAGACTTAGAGCAACATGCTAAACATCCCACAGAGCTCTGATCCAACAGTCAATGGAAATAAAAACAAGCTGCCAGAAAAGACGAGCCTCATCCAGAGAAGGAAGCAAGATTTCATCTCAGGAAGAGCTGCAGAGATCCACAGCTCAGCTGGGAGAAACTTGATGGGGATTGGTCAGGTCTGCATGAGTCGGGCCGCTATGGAGGAGGAATTATGCTACGTTCAGACGAAACGCAGCAGAAGCAGAAAAAACACCAATGCTGCTTTATTTCTGCTGCTTAGTTCTGATGCGCGGCTGAAGCATCTTAGCTGCTCTAGCTGCGCAGTAGGAAAAGTGGGTCTGATGTGCGGTGGGCGGAGCTACCCTATCGCTTTCTCTGCCTGGAACAATGGCAGCTATATTAGCTGTGATCAGCGCAGGTAGAAAGTAGTTAGAATCTATGTTGAAGTGAGAAAGTCCTCCTGAAAACATGGTCTGTGCAGTCAGTCAGTTCATCCAGATTACCATCCTGCCTTCAAAGATTATTTTCTCCCGTGGGAGCCGCTCGAACCCCCACATACCAGCTATGCTGGCTGTCACACAGAATCCCCCAGCAGCAGCTGCCTTCAGGCCCGCTCGCCTCTCCAGGGTTTCCCCACTGTTGGTGGCGGCTGGAAGTAGATGTTAGCGTTTTTCATGTAGGTGGTACTGTTTGCAGAGGACCGTGATCATAGCGCCAAACATCAGTAGTGCTAGATCGTATGGTGGCTCCCACTTTTCAGCTTTGTAGCCTGGTGCTCCTGCCAATTCTCAGTAAAAGAAGGGTTACGCGTGTCAGACCCTCAGAAACTAATGAGGCGAAACTTCGGCTGCAGGACCTTTTGCTGCGTCTTGATGCTCGTACTAAAACCATTGAATCTGCACGTAAACCAGCTGCTTCTGCTGCATGGGGTCTGAACGTAGCATTATTTTTGTCCCAATATTTGATTTCTGATAGGATACAGATATGGACCAGATACGATATCAACGTGAATCATACTTCTATTACTTATTTTGTAGTGTTGGCCTTTAAAAAGGGTTGATTTTCAAAGCTTGTCAAGATATTCCTTCTACAAACTATTCACCTCATCAGCTGATCTTTCATATCTAAAGTTTAACTAGTTGACAAAATGTGTTAAATGTTCCAGGGATGATAAAAACCTGTGCAGCTCACTGCATGTCTGCAGTCCACACACTGGTTTAAAAGCATTAAACCAGTAACACATCACTGGTTCCAGTGTTTCACCAAAGACATTTTTCTGGGTTGGTTTTTATAGCTGAGATTATACGGTCCAGCTTCACTGTCTGTGCGGGAACAGACTGAGGAACGCCAAGGAGGACATCGACCAGAAACCTAAATTAGAACAGGTTCCCTCCGCTTTTTTTCCAGATGAGTTCAACTCAAAAACAGGGCATCGCCGCCACAGGGAGGACCGAAATACTGCAGAGTAAACATGAACAGCAAGGAGGGAAAAAACCTCACATACCCAACCTCAGACAGGGAGGCGAGAGAAACATCCACCCTCAGGTGATAAAAATAAAAATGAAAGAAAATCTAACCCTAACTCTGTTTTTATCAGGCATCTATCTACCTCTGCAAGCAGAAGCGTCTGAATTTGGCACCCTGAGGAGGAGGAGACCATCAAAGTAAAGCATTGTAAAGGGAAATGTATCCAAGTATTTGTTTATAAAGTAAATCATCTGACATGACAACATGTTCCAGAGCTGAGAGCAAGTTCCCATTTCCTGCTGGAGTCCCAGAGAAAGCTCCACTGTGGAGCAGGACACTGTGGGCTGTGGTGGGCCCCTGCCTGCAGCTCTAAACCTCATAAGCTTCTTTCCAGACGCCATCACCCCGCAGTCCTTAAAGCATGTCATTTTTATCCTCACTAAAACGATTCTGTTCATTTTTCCTCTGAAAACAAACCTGAACAACAGTCTGATGGTTTCCAGTACATGAACTGGCTCAGATGGTTGAGAAATAAAGAGAAGAAAGAGTGTCACAATTTCCAGCAACATCAGCAAACTGGTTGTTATTTTCTCCTGGAGGATCCCGTCCACACGGAGAAGCTCATAAAACAAACTCCATGCTGACAAGTAAAGTGACTTCCCTGGGCTGCAGGATGTGCATTCCTGGCCTGGGAACCATTAGCAGCAGACTGCCTGTTGCTGCAGCCTAAAGGGGAAAACGTCTGAGAGTCGTTCACACCCTCTGGGTAAGGTGACGGCTTCAACAGGTTTCCTGACAGCACGGCGACGCAGCAGCAGGAAAAGTAGAACAGTGAAACGTTTCCAGTGGGGTTTACCCACTGTGTCACTCCTGATATGTGGAAATCTGCAGACAGTCACCGTTTTAAAGCTGACTCAGTCTGCTGGGGAAGGACAGCTTGAGCCAATGCAGGAAGCCTCACAGAGACACATTTCAGACTGAAACTTCCTCTTATGACAGAGAAAAGGGAACCGTTTTCCTCCCCCCTGGTGAAAACCTGGGTGTAAATATATCAGCGGCTCAACGGGGTGAAGCACATGGTGACCTTTAAACCAGACTCTCATCCTCTAATGCATGAGTGGACTTCCTCTTGCAACGCAACAAGAATCCAAACACAGATCAGGTTCCGCTTTCTGGAGAACACAGACTCCAGCTACGATTAATTAATATAAATGCTAATTATTCCACATCAATTAGAGATAGTTTGGAAGATGAAAAAAGGAATTTGTCACTGGAAATGTCTAAACTTTTGCACTAAAGATCACCTTGATTAATAACATTAATCTTCCTCTAACTTCCCAGGGCAATCTTTGCCCTTAACGTGTGCAGACAGGAGTTTTCTCAGAAAAGGGATCAATGATAAAACGTTACTAAAATAAAGTAAAATAATAATGCTGGGCTGATTTTATTTATCTTATTCCAGAATGAAATGTTGAAAATTATTTTAATTGTTCTCAATAATCAGCAGAAAAGCCTTTAATAGAATTAGATCATCTAAAGCCTTCTTATATTTGCAGACAACCTTTCTGCATTTTTCAGTTTTTTTCCTCAACAGCTCTGCATTGCTGAGACTGGCAGGCCTCTTTATCATTGCCCTAATCTTTAGCCACCTCCAGATATTTCCTGTTGGATTCAAATCAGCACACTGCATAACATTAGCCTTACTTCAAGCCTGTAACAGGAAGGAAGTATATTAGAGGCAGACTTTTATATTTTCTGCATCGTGAGCTATCTCAGTAGTTAAGCTGATATAGGCTTAGACTGCTGGAAGACATAGAGACCACTTTTTCATCATTCTATCTCTATTCTACCACTCTGCAGAATCTGTTAGGGTTAATATCTAACAGCTGCCATCAACACCTTTGTTTCTAGGTGTTTGGGCTTTGGCCTGTTTTCCAGTGTAGTCCTGTTTCTCTGACTGTGACTAACTGGGATGTGCTCTCTTCATCCTCTGACATGGGGAGCTGGCTCGGAGCACTCGTCTGCCTCGATCTGTGTTCCTGGGCAGGGCCGCCTGTGGAGCTGGTTGACAGTTGCCTTTTGTATCTATGCTTCTTTCTCTATGCTTCTGCTTCTGTCTCCTTGAACCCCAGTGAATCTCAGCAGATGGCCTCACACTGAGCCTGGAATTGCTGGAGGAGGTTTCTTCCTGTTCAAAGGGAGTTTTCCTCTCCTTTCCACTGCCTAGCTTTGGCACTGTCGCTACAAGCATGCTTAGTGTGAGGGATTGCTGAAGAGTCGTGAGTCTTTTTAAGATCTGGCTCTGTATTCAGTCCTGACATGCAACAGGGTCCCAATGCCAAGGTGTAATAAACTCACACATCATCAATAATAATTATCCTAACCAGTTGATGTAATCAACTTTTAATGAATCTTACTGCATGTTCTGATGAATTGTAAAGTGCCTTGAAAAAACATGTGTTGTGAATTAGTGCTATAGAAATAAACTAAATTGAATTGCATTAAATCTTATGAATAGTAGAGACAGAGCAGGTGTCATGATTATCTGTATTTTAGTTTTATAAAATGTCTCACATATTCCATATTTTGGGATGAAATGAGTGAAATTATATATCATTTATGATAATTCCAGTTAGAAACAATCAATTACATTTGAAAACACAGGATTAGAAAATTCAGCAATTTAACTCTTAATGTTTATTAAAATGCTGTCAAACACAAAGTATTCCCGATAAATAACAATAAGTTCATCATTATAAACAGTAATATACAGGATGCTTCCTTAAAACAAGCAACTCCAACTTTACCCCCACAGAAATGAATTATTCTACAGAGAATAAAGTTTCCAAAAATTTAATTTTTAACTTAAATCACTTTCGGGGATTTTAAAACCAAAATCTGATTTATTTAAACAAATAAATTACATCTGTTTGAAAAAGAAAAAAGGACTAAATAACTTTCTTATCGGCTGGTGATGGAATTTAATCAGGATAAATCAGTTCAGTTTGAACCATTTAAAGAAATGCAGATGTTGACCTGTTTCCTCACCCAAAGGAAACAAAATAAAACCAAATATTTAAATCCAGAGGCTACAGGAGATGCTAACGCTAGCCCCGGACCTCACTGCTTTACACATGAGCAACATTTCTACTGTTAGTAAATACATTAGAAATGTCCAAAAAACAAACTCACCGTTCGTGGTTTTAACTTTTCCGAGTAAAAAAAAAAAGATGGCGGATCTGTAATAACTGACTAAGAAAATTAGAGCAAAGTGAGGAGGCTAGTTTCCACTTTCAGTGAAACTTTCAAAGCTAGCGCGGTCCATACCACCAGCTAGCTTAAATCCGACTCTCACTGTCACTTCTGCTCCAAAAATTACGAGAATAAATGACATCATAGGCACTAATGTGTAAATGTGATTATTATTAGTCTGCGCAAAGAAAATAAAAGGTTTACTTTGAATAAACAAGTTAAAAAAAAATAGGTTTCCTGAGTATGGCACCCCCCATTCTAACTTTGGTATGGCCCACCTTTCTCTCGTTGGTCAGTCGGGGCCCTTTACAAATTTTGGAGGATGCTAGGGAGAGCGGTATCCTAGCAACTATGAAATCTCGCGATACAGGAAACATGGCAGGAAAAACCACCGCTGAACAGTTGCGCTCCGATGCTTTGGATCAAATGTTTGGTCCTGTTATATCTTTTCTTTTTGAATATATCTAATTTTATTACATCTTGATCCTTATTTAAATGGAAAACTTCTGCGTTGTCGTGTTTTGCCACAAAAAAACAAAACAAATATCAAATTCCCCTGGAATAAATGGGCTGAACTATATGAATTAAATCAGTGTTCAGTTTTTACTCTGGTTGAAATTTCCACGATATAATGAAAAGTTATCAGAGAAAGAAGGAAGGTTGGAAGAAACAACAAGCTGAGCGATGAAATTCAGTTGTTGACAAGTTTTAATGTAATCTAAAATGATTAAAGACGATCTGAAATACTTCTAAAATATGTCCTGTTAATAAAAATAACTGAAACTTCACAGAAGAATTAAATGCTTTTGTTTTATAGGTCTGATTTCTTTTTTCTCCTTGCCTCCCATAAACATCTGTTTAGTTGCAAAAAAGACCAGTACACTGGAAAAAAGCTTAATCTAGATAAATCTTTTTTTTTTTAAATAAATGTATTTGTTCTTGGATTGAGGAGGTAAAATACATTTTGCCAATGGAAGTAAAGCAACTAGGTAAAGTGTATTTGTATAGCACTTTTCACAGATAAAAATGTAACACAATAAAACAATGTAAATACAATGTATAATATCAACATATAAAAAAGAAAGGGAAACATACAAACAGAGCCATAAAAACCACACGTCTAATTAAAATCCTGCTTAAATAGCAGCGTCTTCAGCTGAACAAGACAATTTATATTTAAAATAAATAAACACAATTGGTTTGTCATATTTTAAGTGTATGTTATCTAATTATCTTATTTTAAGAGTAAAAATACTCAATAGGCAAACTTTTTCATTTACCTTCTCAAATTAAGGGTAAATAGACTTCATTTTAGAACTTGTTACTTAGTTATAGATGTTTTTTCCAGAGTAGATCTGCTGGTGTTGATAATCTCCCACTTGCTAATGTTCTTATTTGAATGTAAAGCAGGCGACTGTGAGCTGATCACTCAGGATGGATATTAATCACATGAGAAAATGGTTTTTGTTAAACTTGTTTGCATAATAACACCAAATGCAATGAGGGCGTTAGTCCTGTTCATATAGCTGCATTGTTTCTAGATGCAAAGTGCAGAAAAGTCCCTAATCTTTCCCATTAAAAGCAGTTAACTCTCACTGAGCATCATCAGCCTGGAACTGATTCAGCTTTAAGGTTTGATTCATTCAAACATTCCAACTCAAAGTCCTCAATCGTAGCACAAGTTGTTGCTGCAATTCCCTTTTCAAAAAAAGACAAAAAAAAATTGGTCTAACAATTCGTTCTTTTAACAGTTCTAAACATTAGTATTTGTCCAGCAAATAACTGATACCAGTTTATAACTAGAGAACATAGATTTAGACAACGTTTATTGTCATTTTGTGTTGAAGGAAATGAAGGAAACTCTGCAGTGGTGCTGGAACCACAGCATGCGTGATCCTGGGTTCCTGAAGCTTTCTGTTAGAAAACTAACCTGACTTCCTCTGCTGTTTTCTTTTGTTTTAGTTTAGTTTAGTTTGTTTTGTTGAAAAAAAAATTAAAGAAAGAAAAAAATATAAAAAAACTATAAATCATGTCTTTTTTTTGGCTGCATGTTTTTTTCTTACAATGTTTAGACTTGATCACTACTGCAGTTTAAGAAATGGAAATTTCATGAGAGCTGCACAAAACTTAATTGACAATAAAGTGTGTCCAGGTCTAAGGTGTTTTAGTTTGTCCACCAAAGATCAGCACCAAGCACAACAGCAGAGTTCACCATGCAGATGAAGGCAGTGGGATCAAAATAACGCAGCGTCAATGATAGTTTGTTTAAATAGAGGTTATGGTGTTAAAGCCATCGGTGTCACCTTCATCTATATGCAACAGTAGGCTACAGGTAGAATGGATTTTGAATAAATTGCACCAATCCCAACTCCCTGTTAATAAGTTCTTGATAATAAGAAAATAAGTTCTTGATAATCCACATATCTTTACTAATGTAGGCCTGTAATATACAGTATGTCTCCTACAGAGAGAATAAACCTCAGCTGCAGGTTGTCTGCTTCTTTCACACTTTAAACCAGGTAATGATCAGCAGCTCTTGGACAATCAGTTTGGTAGAGGAAGTCCAGTCTGGGCCTCTTTTAAATATTTCCTTCAAGATTTGCTGATTTTATCAACATTCTCTAATGAATGGACTTCAGGAAGAAGCGTCCTTCACCAGCTCCACTGCTCATCAACAGCTCAGCTGCAGAGGTGGTCATTCATCACAGACACCCTCACCTGGACTGGAAACACCACCTCACTGGTCCAAAGGGCCCAGAAGCGCTTGGACTTCCTGCCCCCCCATCCTCCCTCACCTCCAGAAGCTCCATAGAGAGCGTTCTGAGCAGCTGTCTCACTGTGTGTGTGTGGAGGCTGCAGCCCTCAGACTGGAAGAAGGTGAGAACAGCAGAGAGGATCATGGGGGCCTCTTCCCTCCTATTAAAGACATTTCATCCCAGCTGCAAGTGTCCGTAACATCATCAGTGACCCCTCACCCCCACTTGCCATGGACTGTTCTCTCCTGCTGCCCTCTGGGAAGAGGGGGCTTCGCTGTCATGATTCTCCCCTTTTGGGACTTTGAGGTTTTAGTTTTCAGTTTTTCATTAAGTAATTCTGTTTTGTTAATCTTTGTGTTTTTTTCCCGTTTTGTGTTATATTTAAGCACTCTAATTACTCTCTGTTGTCCCTTGTGCCTCTCTCCTTTAATACTACCTCCCTTCTTGTCTGCTTCCCATCCACACCTGCTCCATATCATCTGATTACCCCAGTCTTTGTTCTGTCTCCCATATATATACTCACACTCCTGATGCAGTTCTTTTTAGTTCCTTGTTGTTGTTCGGTTACTTCCTGGCCTCTGGCTTTTTCACTCCATTAATTCCATTCAGTTTATTTATATAGTGCCAATTCACAACACACGTCATCTCATCTTTACAGTTCACCAGATCATACAGTCAAATTGAGAGTTTGATTGCATGCGACTCATTGACTCTTCAGCAATCCCACACACAAAAGCATGCTTGTAGCGACAGTGGAGAGGGAAAAACTCTTTTAACAGGAAGAAACCTCCAGCAGCACTTTCGAGTTTTCCCTGATGTGTGCTGGTTTTTGGGTTGACAATGTTTATTTGTTGTTTTGGATGTTTGCCTCAGTTTCATCATTAAACCTTCACGAGACTTCATTTCTGCATTTGGGTCCTCAAGCAACTAACGCGATTTTACAAGTCCCGGAACTTAAACCCGCCCACAGCGTTTGAGGTTAGGAAGTTCGGTCTGGCATTGCTTAATAGTAGCCAGCGAGTATGCTCGCATACAATATCTGGCTTATCCAATCAAATTGTCAGGGCGGGCTTTTATACGATGATGGACAGATAATCCACCGAAATAACGTAATCAACCACGCGTGACCAAAGCCGCGATGTGGGTGACAGCAACAACAATGGCTGCCGCTGGAGAGTTGAGGTGGGTAGATTCTGCTATTAGGTCTGTTCTAGAATATATCTCGACGGCAAATTAATTTAAAAGAGGAACAGAGAAACGCCATCAAGGCTCATCTTCTTATTCTAGGCGTGAAACTGCACGCTTTTGATTTTTGTTGACAAACAACTATGCGTGGTTTAATTCACGTCCACGACTCACGCTGTTCTTATTGGTTTGTAGGTCTATCCAATTGAGTGCAGAGGCATTTTTTTTCCTGGTTCGTTGGAAACACGCCCCATAATCACACCTCTATGGAGCGGCATCAGACTCATTCTGACTAGAGGTGAGTCGGACTACGTCAGGCTATGAAGCAACCCCCTTGTTGACAATGTCAGCATTCAATGCAGGTCCAGCAGATTCCCTAACCTGCACTTCTTCACCAAAAAAAAAGTTTTTAAAAAATCAGTTAAATATAAAAAATGCCAGGAATAGCGTTAAGTTCAAGGCTTTACAGAGTGGACCAAAGCCTATAAAGACTCAAACTCAATTCTATTTCTGGCATTTTGAATTGAAAAAGCTTCCTGGATGGAAGGAGAAACGTCTTCAAACTTGGAAACAAAGTCCAGTGGATTGATTTTAAACTTTTTTGGAATGACTCTGACCTGGATGTCTGAGAATCTTCACCAGCATACTTCTTCCCCACCTCCATCAAACAGCTGAATGTTGAAAAAACTCTAAATAATGTTACAGACTCTGCATGAACCTGAACATATCAATGCATATTTTTTCACCATGTTTTTTCTCCCACAATGTTTATATTTGATCACTCCTGCACTTTAAGAAATGGAAATGTCATGAGAGCTGTACAAAACGAAATTTTGCTCTGTATAAACTCTGTATATACAAAATGACAATAAATGTTGTCTAAGTCTAATTCAAACTCTGCTAAAATGCTGCTGGATTCATTCAGCTGCGATTTAATGTTGTGTTTGCATCAAAAATAAAGAATTCCTGTTTTCTAATCAAACACTTTATAATGACCCAAATGGTCATAATAAATAGAATACAAATACAAATCAGTTTGTAAAACACAAAACGTTTGTTTCCATATAGAGTTTTAAGTGAATTTAAGGTGGTAAGGAGATATTATGAAGCGAAATAATTACGTGAAATGTGTGACTCAGGAGAGATTCCCTTCACTTCAGCAGCCCTCATAGATGTACTTTTAAGATTTGTGAGAACAGGAGGTGGGGGCCAGTGGAGGGGCCCCAGTTCAGCTAATGACAAAACAAGCTGTGGGGATGATCCTAATGTTTTTGGCAGCAAAGCGTTTTAATGAACTCTTTCAGGATTGGGCTCTGCTCTAAGGAGAGGAGAGTTTTTCTCCCCAGGATTGTCCGTGTGTGCGTGCAGAAGAGGCTGCAGCTCTCACCACACTGCTTCCCCATGAGGACAAACGTTATTCTGTTTAGCTCTGAAACCCCAAATGATGCGTCTCCTCTGCGTCAAAGAGAGGAGGCAGAATGTCTGGATGGGTGCTGATGATAGCCTGAGACTGATGCACAATTTCCACACTTTCAAAAAAGCAGCCGATACGCTTGGCATAGTGATGCCTTATAAGAACTAATTATAGCGCGTGGAGAGTTTGCCTAACATCTTTGCTGAACAAAATAATGAGGAAAAAAAGATTTGCTTTTTTAAAAGAGAATAAATGTTTTTCTGAGGCTGCTTGGTAGGGCAGGTGGGTAGCACCGCTGCCTTGCAGAAAGAAGGTTCCAGTTTGGATTCCCGGCCCGGGGTCTTTCTGCATGGAGTTTGCAAGGTACTCCCCTTTCTCCCACAGTCCAAAAGCTTATGATAGATTAAGGGCTGCCTATCCTCCCGCAGAGGTGTGCAAGAATATTTTTAATGCATGCCAGAATATGGTTAAGCTACTTATGTTATTCTAGATACGGCCGCAGGCGGGGATTAAGTGGGGAAAGTTTGTCCGACAACGGAGGGACATGAGGGTCAAACAGAGGCAGGGATGTTGGGAGCTGGAGAAGTACCTCACCTTCTCCAGCAGAGTCCGGCCGTGGGGTCACTCCTGAGGCTGAGGCCTTCGACACACCTGTGGCTGGTTATCATCAGAGGAACCACAGTATAAAATCTGTCTTCGGACCTTGCCTCGACGCCGCTTGGTGTTGAATCTTAGATTTGGTTAGCACCTGAGCCAAAAGAACCTTCTGAGAAATCTTTTATTGCTCTCTGAGTCCTGCTTGATTCTAACCTTTGTGTCTCTGTTTCCAGGAAACCAGTTTTTTCTCTGTGAGCTACTGGATGAGGCTTAACCCTGCCAAGCTTGCCCTCTGAGCCAAACCCGAGGACTCTTCTCTGGATTTCCCAAGCCTCTCACTTCTCATCAGAAGTAAGACGCTGAAGCAGTTATTGGACAGATGCCTGAAACAAACCTTCTCTGGACCCAACAGCTCCTCTCTGCTGAGTTCAAGGCTGGAACCCTCAAGGTATAAATCCTGAACTACACCAAAACCAAGGCCCCATTGCTCTCAAAGCTAACTGCTCTGTAATCTACACAGACTCCAGTGAGACCCAGTCCCCAGGCCTGAACCAGTTCAATTCATTTATTCCATGTGCTTGTGAACAGCTAAACATTGTTGTTGGCTTTTACTCTAAGTTTCCGTCTCCGTGAATTGTTGCTGCATAACTAGGTCTCATCCTGTGAACCCATCATGACAGGGGATCCCAGGTAGAAAAAGGCTCCCAGCGTTCTCAGGCAAATCCGCATAGAGTAGGAGCGGATGGAGATCTGACTTCAATCAGAGGCCTCCTGTACTGGCGCTCACCTACAGTTTGGGGAGAGGTGCAGCAGAGTGTCTGGGGAAGGGGCGGGGCATATCTGCGTTCACTGTGACACATTCAGACCACCTGGTTTCTGAGCATAAACCAGCATTTAGGTTAAGTGGCTTCTCTCAGTTTGCCTTAGGTGTGAATGATTGTTTGTCTCTGTGGTGACCTGTCCAGGGTAGACCCCGCCTCTAACCCGTACACAGCTGGAGATAGACACCAGCAGCTGTAGCAATGGATGGATGGATGATGGATGGATGGATGGATGATGAAGCTGGATGGATGGATGATGGATGGATGGATGGATGGGTGGATGGATGGATGGATGGCGGATGATGGATGGATGGATGGATGGTGGATGGATGATGGATGGATGGATGGATGATGGATGGATGGATGGATGATGGTTGGATGGATGGATG
>JAGKQL010000016.1:272547-295556 GCA_018398635.1 Cyprinodon brontotheroides | reverse complement strand
TTCAATAATTTAATCATATTAATTTAGTTTTATATTGATTGGACTTTTCCTTTCAACAATCTCTAATCCAAGTTTATCACATTCTACCATTCCTGCTTTCCCACCACCACCACCATTAATCTGATAAGACCACAACATAAGCGGTGCAGATGCCCAACTCTGCGTTTAACCCATAATCTGGGACACGGAGGTGCATGACTGCAGCTTTGTTATTCACAAGCAGAGTGCTCCACTGAAACCATGAATTATGGATCTCATGAAGATGAATAATGAATCAGACTTAATGACCGTGGCTGGGGTAAGGTGTGCAGAGAGGCAGAGGATTAGTCTAATCTGCCAAAATAAGATCTGCTTCTTTATAAACACGTCTTAGGATCTTTGTGTCTTTGGTCACACTCTGAATGCACAAAGAACAGAGTTAGATACTTTAGGTCCTGCTGGTGGCTCAGTGGTTAAAACCCACGTATGGAGGCCTTAGGCCTCGACGTGGCCGACCTGAGTTTGAACCCGGCCTGTGGTCCTTTGCCTCATGTCTCTCCCTCTTTCCTGTCATACTTTTATCTGTGTTTTTTCTACATTGATGGAATACAGAGAGAGAGAAAAATGAAAACACAAGACAAAAGATTTAACCCTTTACAGGGCAATAGTGTTAGTGGAATCCAGGACAATACCTCATTACCTTTGTAACATTCAAAAATATGGATTTTTTCATGGCAAAAATTAATGTCAATGTAATATATATATATATATATATATATATATATATATTAAGAAAAATAACAAAAGTGCTTCTATAAAGAAATTAATTCATGAAAATCAAAGAAAACTTTTTTTTTGGTACAACATAACTTTGGTCAGAGCAATGAAATACACACATGTGCCGACTGAAGGTCGCTATAGATGTAGACCAACGTGGAGTTTAGTCAGAAAGCTGGTGGGTTAGTTTAGGCGGTCAGACCAGATCTGGAGGCACCAACAGATTCAGGCTCGGGTTTTATCTCTCTCATGTTTGGGATCCAGGACGTACAGACCGACCTTCCTGCTTCAGTTCCTACTACGGGTTCATAGAGGAAGCGTGTATGATGCTACGTTCAGACTGCACGCTACTGAAGTTGCAGAAGCAGCCAGAAATAATCTTTGAAGGCAGGATGGTAATCTGGATGAACTGACTGCACAGACCATGTTTTCAGGAGGACTTTCTCACTTCAACATAGATTCTAACTACTTTCTACCCGCTGATCACAGCTAATATAGCAAAGCTGCTCTCTGGCATCGAACACAGGAGCAGCAGAAGCATCTGGACTCACTTTACTGGACGGCTGACCTTAATGAGGATCAATGATGAAGCAGCAGGAGCTTTATTGCTGCTTCCATGGCGTGCGGTCTGGACGTAGCATTATTCTGCATGTTTGCTGGAAACAACAGACGGATCCTTTGTGTAATTGTCTCAGGCTTAAGACAGCAGGTTGTTTTTGAATATAAAAGCTTTTTAAACTTTTAGAGTTGGAGAAAAAGTGCAAAAAAACTGACTAATAATTTTATTGCCAAACAAACACAACATCATCTGATGAACTGCATGCACCTGGTAGCCAAACAGCTTCTCCAGTCAAGTCCAACTCCTCATTCAAGCTGCAGCTTGTTGCTCCGTGTTTGTCATTTTATTGGCTTCAGTTCTCACATACTTTAATGCTTTAATACTAACCTATTATGCTCACGTTATTACAGGGCTCCCTGCTCTGATGTAACAGAGTTTAGTTTCAGTTCTGGTTTTATTCAGGTGACTGGATGAGAATGTGGAAACACTGGAGGAGCAGCAATGATATAAGAGGGAATGGAGACCTCCTACTGGCCAAAATATTCAAACTGCTTCAGATTTTGTTTCTCAGGATTTTATATGACCGATCAAGAAAAACAGTTCTTACTCCTAAATATTATCCAGGGTTACCAAGTGTCTTCAGATGTGATTTAGCTGGTAGCTGGAGCCCCCCACTGTGTGATTTTATAGTTCTAGATGTTCTGTGAAAGCCTTAGATCGGGGGTAACCAATTAAAAATCAATAACCAGTAAAGGTCCGGAGACATTTTTAATAATAATCTGTTACTTTAAACAGAATTTAACCCTAAAATAAAATGAGGTGTTTATGCATCCATGTTATACTTTGACTTTTTAAATAAAATAATGTATAAAAAACAACATTTTAAAATCTAAAGTGTTTTTTGAAGTAGAGAACATCAATCCTTCAGTTTGGTTTATAGATAATTTCCTGATTCCCATATTTTTCTCAAACCCCTGAACTGATGGTTTGTTATTTTCTTTCTTTCTTCTGTCTTAATGTTGGCAGTGGGCTTTAGGCTTCCCTGCAAGGCTTTAAACCTGGGTTTAACCGGAGACTAAGCCATTCTCAAGCACATATCAAGGAGCTCATTTTGAGCCTGGATCCAGATTTATTGTTGATTCTGTTCATGGTGGAGAATCCTGCTTCACAGCAGCAGGTTGAGCCAAACATCCTCTAAATGTGCAGGGTCATCTTTGAGCACGCCATTTCACTTTTCTTTCACCAGTTCACCGCAGTTCTTCCAGCAGTCCACACTTTCTCTGCTCTCTTTTTTCTCATGGTCTTCTCCTTCTTTCCCATCGCCTGCTTGCCACAGGTTTGCCTGCTGTGTCTAAAAGCAGCAGCAGCAGCAACCCAGACTGACAGCTCATTGGCTCATTTGGATCACGTGCAGCCTGGAGCCGGACGCCCCCAGGGCTTTACCGTATTAACAGGAGAAGAGGCGCAAGTGAAGTTAGACTCTGTCGTTAGACAACATGCGGTAATTTGTAAATGGTTTGAACCCGGTTGTGTTAGGGACTCCAGTCTGTGTTTCTGTGTGTTTGTCTTCCTTCCTCCACCAGGAGGCGCCTGTTCTGATTCTCCTCCTCACACACCTGCTGATGGTTTCCTCGTTAACGGAGTGTTCTTAAGCTGCTGACTGCCACTACCTCGACGCCAGAGTGTTGCCAGTTTTGGGTACTCTAGCCAAGCTGAGTTTTGTCAACCTGAGTCTTAAAATTGTTTTTTGTGTTCGGCAGGAAGTCATCCTGCAAACTGGATTTTTCGGACCTTCTCTCCTGGAAGGATCAACTGAGCTGAGGAAACAAACCGGTGGTTTGGATCCACTTTTCCCCGAGGAATAGTTTGAGCTTCACACTGAGCAAGGAATTCATCTGCACAACAGTCCATTCTAGTACCGCGAGGAAATCTGAGTGGCAGTCAGTTTTTCTCCGTTCATCTACAAGCAACCGCATTCTGGTTATCCCTGTCCGCCCTCCACTGTTTGAGACAAACACCGGAACACATTCCTCACCTACTGGAGTCTAAGAGTCAACCTAATCTCTGGAAATGTGAGTCTGCCAACTTTTTCTCCTCTTCAAGTTCCAGAATTCATTCTCCCACTGAACCTGAACTAACCGCAGAGTCTTCCCCTCACCTTTCATTTCTTGTTGAGCAGTGTTCAGAGCAGCACTGGAATCTCCACCAAACTTCTCAATAAACCTGTTAAACTCTTTCCCTGGTCTCTCTGGGCTGGTTTATCTGCATGTGGGTCCGAGCTCTTGATAAAATCATGACAGGTTGGGTCCAGATCCAGACCGCGGTCCGCTAATCTGTGACCTCTGGTTTAGACGTTTGCAAGAAAACTTTACTAAACAATTCAGTCTGAAGACCTGCAGAGAACAGACCGGCCTGTCATCTGAAAACAATGTTCCAACTCTAGACTCTCGCTCCAATGTTCAGCATGTGAACAGAGAGAAAGCTGAATTCAAACCTGAAACTTTTTAAAGGTCATAAATCAGATGAGAAATCTATAACTGGAGAGGAGCTGCAGAGATCCACGTAGAATAAACTAAGGAAAGGAAAACTATGAAGGGCAACTAGAATGTTCTCACTGGAGGGAAAAGGAGAAAGGTCCGACTCTGTTCCAGGAGAATCGTAGGGGTTGTTCAAAGATCATTGATCTAAGGGGAAAACTTCTACAAAGAAAACAATCTCTGATACTAATATTTGCGGGATTCAGTGGATAAAATAAGTATTGAACACGGCAACCTTTTTCCCAGTAAATATATTTCTAGAGGTGCCATTGACATTTTCACCAGATGTTGGTAACGATCACTGCAAATCCACACATACAGAGAAATCAAACCATAGATGTTCAGAAATGTTTAATAGAGTGGAATGGCACCGGGAAGAAGTATTGAACAGACTTACTGAAATGTATTTATGGCAATGACAGCTTCAAGACGCCTCCTGTATGGAGAAATGACTGGCATGCATTGTTCAGGTGTGAGTTTGGCCCATTCCTCCATACAGTCTGGAAGCTTTCGGGTGCCTCTTCAATGAACTCTGACCTTTAGTTCTTTCTGGGCCGTTCTAGCAGCTTTATTTTCTTGGCTGTGTGTTTGGGGTTCTTGTCTTGCTGAAATGTCCATCCATGTTTAATCTTCATCATCCTGGCAACAGATTTTTATCCAGAATATCTCTACATTTTTCCATTCATCCATCCTCCAGTTATTTGCCAAACAGCCCCACACCATGATGGTCCCGCCTCCAAACTTCACTGTTGCTATGGTGATTTAGGGGCGATGTGCAGTGCCCTTTGACCTCCAAACATGATGCGTATTGTGGCATCCAATGTTCCCGGTATTTCACAGGCTTGTCTAAATGTTGTGCAGTAAACTTTAAATGAGCTTCAACATGTTTTCCTTCAGCAGTGGAGTCTTATGGGGTGAGCTTACATAGAGGCTACGGTGGCTGAGTGCATTACTGATGGTTTTCTTTAAAACAATTGCTGATTCCACGACTTTCTGAAGCTCTCCACGTGTGTTCTTTGGCTCTTGGAAAACTCTTCTGATAATTATTTTCCCTCCTCTGTCAGAAATCTTGTGAGGATCACCTGGTCGTGGTCGATTTATAGTGAAATGAAGCTCTTTCTACTTCCGGATTATGGCTCCATCAGAGCTCACTGGAACATTCAGAAGTTTAGAAATCCTTCTGTAAGGCCATCATTAGGGACTAAACCAGCTGATATTAATGTGCACTGACAAAGCCCAGGATTGCTTTCTAGTTACTGAGAGATTAAGGCCGGTGTCTTGGCTTTCCATGTCTTTTAGCACCATCCTTTCTTCATGTGTTCAATACTTCTTCCCTGTGCCATTTATCTTTATTACACATTTCTGGACATCTACGGTTTGATTTCTCTGTATGTGTGGATTCCATGGATTCTTACCGACATCTGGTGAAAATGTCAATAGCACCTTTAGAAATATATTTACTGAGAAAAATGGTGGCGGGTTCAGTAGTTATTTATTTACTTATTTTGTAATGATTTTTCTGAGGATTTAAAGAGTGAAAGTAGAGAGAAAGTGAAAGAGAGCCAGTCTGTCTGGGAAACTCTGCGGGTCAGGACGTCTTCCTGCAGGTGATCCATCATTGGAACCGAGCTCTTAGACTCATAGAGGAAACTCACAGATTTGGGATGCTGACCAAAAAAGAACAATGCCCTTCATCACCATGGTAACCAACCAGCATAAAAGAGCCAGGAAAACAGTCACACGGATACCGTGTGAAAAACAAGAAACTCTGAAAATGGACTTCCTCATAAAAAACACTTTACCTCCTTTTGGCTGAACTGAAGATTTTGCTTGAATTAAAGATTAAACTGTTTATGCAGCTTGTCTGAGTCTGAACAGGGAGCTTATTTTAGAAATGTTTAATTTTCATGTTATTTACCAACATTAAAGAAAAGGTGATTCGGAGAAATCTGCTCATGATGCTTTTAGTTACGCCCAACAAGCAGAAGAAAAAGAGGAATTTTAAAATCTGGGTAAAAACGAGTCATTGAATGCTTCATAGGGGATTTTTTTTTTTTTATTCATCAGTAATATGAATGTAGTTTAGTTTATTTATGCAGTTTTAATTCCCAGTGAGCAGTTTGATCCAATAATAATGACATAATAAGGCCAGTTAAATATATTATAGTCTGATCCTAGTTTTAAAAATTTCACTCAGGCTCAGCTGATGTCTCCCAGCATATCAGTTTTATTTTAATTTGATTCCATAAGTCTGTTGTCTCCCTCCTAGAAAAGGTATTGCAGATGATCTATGCAGCCATTGCTGTCCACCTGCATGGACAGCAATGGCTGCATGGAACGCAGAAAGGCTGCATCTAGCCTGGCTTAGATGCAAATAAACTAGAGAAAGCTTTCATCATACATCATAACGTCCTAGTCAAAGCCCAAACCTTAATGGTGGTCCTTCTCGATGGTCCCTATTAGCTTAAAACATAACCTAATAAAATGTAGACTCACAAGTGCTAAACTGAAGTCAGATTTTTTGTCATTAAACATTTTGAAAGCTCTGTATGTTTTTCCTTCTGGTGCACCAACATGCTTTACTTCTCTGTGAAAGGAAATATGACCAGATAATGGATTTAGACTCCTGTTGATCTGGATGGAGCAGGGGATCCTGTTTTCTATAGAACCAAAAAATGCTGATTAAAAGGACAATCACACAGTTTGATCAGTTAAGACATTAATTTCACTTAAATTCAGTTTATTTCTGTAGCGCTAATATTCACAACACATCATGTCAAGGTACTTTTGAGAGACGATGCAGTGCAATTGGTTATAACTTTCTGTCAATGAAAACCAGTTGATTTCATCGAGTCATTGACTTGTAAGACATGCTCCTCCTGGATGAGCTCACGGTCAACGACTTGCACTTTGTCATTGACTCTTCAGCAATCCCTCACACCAAGCATGCAATCAGCAACAGTGGTGATGAAGCTACTATGATGAGAAAAAGCAGAGAGAGCAGAACGTTAGAGATTGAACTAACAGATTCTGCAGAGTGGGAGAATAGAGATAGAATGAAGCAGAATGATGAAAAAGGGGTCCCTATGTGTAGCTGCCATCGAAGTCAGAATAAATAAATAATAAATTACTAAATATTTAGGTAAAAAATATAGAGTTCATAAATACATACAGTTCTGGTAGTAAAGGTTGAATATCAAAGCATAATTTCATGTGCTTCATGTATATTGTTTGTTTGATACGTGGGAACGAGTCTTAATTAAGGGGGGAACCAAAAGCTTGCGGCGGCGGCGGGTTGATGGACTGTTCCCTTTAAGGGTCGTACCTTTGGACCTGTACCGTGGTTCTGGATCAAACTATCAGGCAGACACCGCGCTGATTCCTCTGCCTAAGCACCAGTGATAAGGACATTGGATAAAGGACTGAAAATTCTAACTTTCTCTCAAGGGAAAGCGGCCAGTGAGGTACATTTTAGTTTAATTTACTGTTTACTTTGTTTGACCGTTAAGATGTAATGCGAAGAATTTCTGTTGAGTCATATATTGTATGGTTGCCTTTTTCCTTTGATGTCTTTATGGGGAAATCGTTTTGTTTGCTTTTCTTTCTGTATGTTTTAACAGTTCTCACGGCACACTATCATGCTTCTGGTGTGATTAAAGCCAATAACTAAAAGAACGACTTGGTTTCCTGATTTGGACTTGAGAGGGAATTATACTATGTCCTCCAGCAGTCTCAGGCTATAGCAGCAGAACTATAGCGATAGCTCAGGATAACCTGACTATTTTGGATGAGCTATAAGAAAGGTCGAGCCAAGGAGAAAAGATGCCTCAGTCACACTTTGATTCTTATTTCAGGGTTTTTCTGTGTGGGCTGTATGTTCATTATGTTCATGGTGATGACTCATGATCCCGTCCTCTGTGCAGCTCATGGAAGACCATTAATCAGCCTTCAAACAACCCATCAGCTTTTACTGAAGCTGAAGTATTGCCGATAAATCTCAGCACCTGTGGGACAGTTGATCATCAAACCCTGGAGACATAGACAGCATATTAGTAACAGGATTATTCCCTTTATCTGTTTTGTTCTGCTTAGACCCCTGAATGCTGAAGTCCACTTCCTTTTACCGTACATGAGAAGCCGGAGCTGAGAGGTTCAAAGCTCAAACACTAACAAACATTAACAGTATTATCTATCTGTTTTCTCCTGGAAGAAAAACCAGCCATCCAGGGTGAACATGAACACTTCCCCACAGGACTGCATGGAAAGCTGCACTGCTGAGTGTTGAAGAACGACATCTCTGCTTCATGGATATGATCGACACTTTCTAGCTGCAGAGGAAAACTTGGTCAGACTCTGTGAGCTAAACGGTTTACAGAGCAGGAACAAGAACAAAGTCTTTCTACCTGCCTCATTATCTTCAGTTTTAAAAGTTTATTTTAAACCAAGGACTGATTTACATCAGGAAGTTCCTGCGAGGGAGCAGCTGCACCGGTGTTCGACTTAGCTGAGTTACAAAGCAGGGAATGTGGATGGCTTTTAGCGGGCAGAGCCCTGCTGTCCTACAGAGCTGGATCCTCGTATCCGTCTGTCCAGACGAAGCAGGCGGTCCGAGAAACGATGCGGATATCTGGATACTGTGGTTAACGTCTCATTCTGGGGAGACACACACATCTCAGAAATCCCTCTCTCCTGTGGGGCATTGGGAGATGCTACGGCTGCAGCTTCAATCCTCAGTGCTGCTATCACAGACATCCCAGGTCACCTGGAGGTTCCAGGAGTCCCTGATATAGAGAGTTGTTCACTGCTGGCCGCCAGTCGGAGTTCAATCCTCCAGTAAAAACCAAAATATAGGACTAATTTTACAGCAGAATATACTAAAGTATATCCACGTCTAGTGAAGGGGAGGAAGAGTGGCGGATTGAGACCAAATGTACCAGGGGCCAGGAGGGGCCAGCGTGTTTTCATGGGGGCCCAGAAAAGCATGAAATATATAATCAGGGCAAGAGATTCAAATATATTAGGAGAGCTGCATGAAGGGAAATTTATTTTCAGTTAGGTTCAATAGAAATTCTATTTCTTATGAGGTCAATATACATTTATAATTTAGGAATTTTACATATTTTTGACTTGAATTATGTTAAAACTAATACTGTTTTTTGTAAAATTTGAATTAGAACTCAAGAAAAACTGTTAAATTGATCTGTAAAAATTAGAGCATTTTTTAAAATTTGTTGTGGAAAAAAAAACCATTTGACAGATGAAAACTGGGATCCTATCTCAGAACCACTGAAGCCTTATTATCACCTTATTGGTTTAGAATTATTAGTAAAACAGAATTTGTAAAGAAAAAAAATGAAATAGATCCAACGGACCATGTCTGCTCCAGCCCAGATCATTAGAATTTCTGGCCCCCATTGGCCCCTGTCTAGAACCGGCCATGGTGAGGAATGATGACATCATGGCGAGGTGCACTGTATGCTGAAGTCCATGAAAAACAGAAAACACAACCGATGTTCAAGGCTACAAGATTGAAAGTATTGAAAATAAAAGACCAATATTGTTCTGATTAGTGTTTAAGAAATTACTGTTAGCTAATAAACAGCTGATGAAAAGCTGCATTTCCCTGAAATGAGTTTTTGGATCTTGAGATTTCTGCTATCAGGCATCAACCAGAGACCCCTGAACAAGAGGAACACTATTTCATCTCTATTTTCTCTGTATTGCATCCAGATACAGACAGCGGATAAAGTTGCGTCTACAAACAGTGGAGTGGTAAGGTCCACCTGCTAAACATTTCACCTTTTATCAGATAATTGATCTGATGGAAGAAAACAGGAAAACAGTTTTATGACTCAAAGTCATGAAACAGGACAGATGGACCCAGAATTCAAGGCGAGTCAGACAATGGGAAGTTTCAAAACGTTTAATAACAGAAAAATAAGAAAACAGAACGGAACAGCGGCTGTTGAGGATAAACGGACTGCAGTGGCTGCAGGAGGGGGCCGGGGCACCGCCCAATCACTGACGCTCTGGTTTAACAGTTCAGTCATTCTCTCCAGGGAAGGCAGGATCCAGCCGATGGACTGCCAAAGGAGAATCCTAACCCGTCCAATCTGTCCCTGATGCAGAAACCCCAGTGAGCAGGCAGGAGACCCATCCAGATCAGAATAACAGTTCAGAACCAGATGGTTCTGAAATCCAGGAGTCCGTAGCCCGACCAGGGGTTCCGCTCCAAACAGGAACAGACAGATCCAGGGTTCCAGGAATCCTCAGAGCGTTCAGCAGGTTCAGAGTTCTATGAGTCCAGCAGCGAGCTCAGACAGACACGCTCAGATGGAGACAGGCTCAGTGGTAGAGAGGGAAATGGACATGGTACCAGGATAAATGCCGAACTTTAAACTGGTCACTACCTTAGAGCCAGGCTTATGGGAATTAAAACTGAACTTCTTCTCTTTCCGAGCCAAAACCCTGAGGGCTCAGCGGAGAAGAGCCGCAACACGACCAGGAGACAGGAGACGAACGCCAAACCCTCCTAATCCACTGGCCTCCGAGACTCAGGACAAGAACCAGGAACTTAACCCTCATAAATAACAGACATGAAAACATAACACTTATAAACTAACAATACAGGAATAAACAAGGAATAGACTAACAATGATCTCTCCCTGATAGCTGGGCTGAACCGTGTATTTATAGCAGAGGGAGCAGGTGAATATGATAAATGATAATTAGAGAACGGGGGAGGAAAAGCAGGTGAATGAAGTGAGTGATCAGATCAGCTACCAGGGCTGCGATCATGACGCTCAGACACACAATGCAGGATGAGGACTCTACAGAGTCCACTGAGACCATCAAACTAAGCGGCCTTCAAAGAACCTCAGGAACATCCTGAGCCGTCCTAAAGTAAAGCAGGTGAACCAGTGTTGGGCGGCGGAGACATCAGATATGGGCCTCAGAGAAAAACCCTTAAAAAACAATCCGTAACCAAGAATGAGTTCAACTGTATCAACAGAGCCCCTTTTTCAGCCAGAAGGACGATAATAAAGCTAGCAAACATCTTCAGTGTGAGACTAAAATAGCTAAGGATACAGCCAGAAGAAAAAATTATTACACTGATGATAAAATGATGGGATGTTGCTCAACTTAATGTGTGTAAACTATTATTTGACCGTATTGAACCTATTAAATAAAACTACTTATTATTCATAAACATCAATAAATCTGAACATTTAGGACTGAGGAAGTTTGAGGTCTCAAACAATGACCGTCCAGCATAGATTCAATTCTATTCTATTCTATTTTTTTTTTTCACAGAACTGTGTTTTTCAGAGTGTCTAAATATGCAGAAAATAACTGCATCAAAATAAACTCAAATCAAATTTCCAGCAAGAAATTATAGATTTTTATACAGAGGAAAACACAATAAGCAGCAATCTATTTTATGTGGAGGATCAGGAAAAACTTATTGAGGGAGCATATTTAGCTGCTATGTTGGATTATGCATGCTTTGCAAGCTGCTTGCCGCTCCCTTTCATCCTTAGTCATGCTTTGGATGTTCCACTTGAGGAGACGCCAGCAAGGGGGCGAGAACACAGAGCCCACTAATGCAACACAAAGCAGCACCGGAGAATATGGCAGCAGGGATGAGCAGAGAAAATTAAAGCAACCTCCTCAATGTGGGGGAGACAGGAGTGACCCAGATACGGACACAGCCTCGAGGAAGAGGGACAAAAAGAAGGAATCGGAGGTCTTCCAGGTCCAGTTCTGCAGGTGCAGAGAAGAGACACGTCGAGATGCTTCAGCCTGTCATGAGGCTGCAAACCATCACAGAGGGGGTTCACTAACTGCAACCTACAGCGGAATAAATGGTCTCCTGCAGATGCATTCTGGTTTTATTACATGTTAGTGCAGTTTTTCTGGATTCCTTCCAGCAGAGGCGGTTTAGCCGTCTATGTGGGAATACGTAACAGCTGCAAGCAAGATGGAAACATTTCAAGGTATCATCATTAAGACTTCCTCTGTGCAGAAAAACTGAGCTGAATTCATCTAAACAATGTGTGTCTGTCCCTTTAAAGACCAAAGGCATCTAGTTCTACCTAATCCATCCAAAAATTGATCAGTTTTAGAGTTAGTCAGGCTCTTCTGATCAGGTCAGTCACAGCACGTTAAAGTGATCAGTTAAAGGAAAAGTCTGATCAGCGAGGAATAATCAATGGATCATTATTTATACCTAAAACTAATACGTTGGTGGTGATTTTATGAATTTAGCGTTAATCAGTAAAAAAAATAAAACATTTTTCATTCCGATCACTGAGTCTGGGGGCGCCAGCCTCTTAAGTCTAAATATAGTAGCCCCTCCCTCCCGCCATCTTCGCAGTGACGTCATCAAAAGGCTTGATAACCTAAGCGCCATTCTCCTCGCTTCCAAGCTAAATCAGTAGGAACTACTTTGTGACACATCCCCAATACAGCTTAACAATTGTTGAAGATTTGCAGAGGACTTCACCATTGAAATTCAAAATTTCAGAGCTATAGTGAAACTGACAATGCCCACGCATGGCAGCTGGATGCACTAATACATCGGGTAAAAGTGAAAAAAAGAGTTATTCCCACCTCTTTCTGATTCCCGATCCTCCACGGGGCCGGGTTGGTCGTTGGATGCGCCAACTTGAAGAAGGAGGATTTGCCATCGCGAGGCAACTCTTAAAGGCAGTACTACTGTAGGCCTGGTTGCTATATATTTTTATTATATTCAGTGGTAGAAATCTAGAACTAATACTCATGTTTAGTTTACATTTCTGAAGTAGTTTTTTGAAGATGACAGAATCAGGGATAGGGAAGTAAACAATGGAGAACAACATGGACGGAAGCCAGGTTATAGTCAGTGAGTTTTATTGTTTCTCTGTATTATCGAATGTAAACAGAGTTTAGAAGAATGTTTTCAAGATGACTTGGATAATAGCGCGTTGTGACAAACACCAGATACAGCTCACCAGGACTTGATCAACGATACCGCACCGTAACAATGTCACTAACCAGTAGGTGGCAGTAATTGTTCTTTGACAAACATGGATGCCTCCAGTAAAGCGCACCATTCACATGAAAATTACTCTCCAATTAAAAGCACACTGATCATTTTGTGAACAGGATGGAATCATTTCAGATTTAAAGAACTTTCAGAAGTTTGAATTCTGAATATGGCGACTTTTCCTTTAAAGGTTTATGGAGGGATGGTTCTGTGTGAATGTGCAGCGTTGGGTTCCAGTCTGACTCTGAGCTCATTTCCATTTTCACTGCTTTAATGTTGGTAAAAAAACGATGATGGGTAAAGGATGAACAAAAGGGGAGGAGAGCGAGGGATGCAAAGGTTTCCCCCAGAGAGACGGAAGAACAACTCCTCTTTAGAGGGGATGGAGCTGGGGGGGTGGAGGTCAAAGGGGTTAGCACCCCTGAGCCTGCGATGGAGGAGGCAGTGTTATCTGCAGCGTCACGGTCTTCAGCTCCTTTCCATTAATGAATGAGGGACGCGTGGCCCAGCATGCTGTAGGCAGCTGCTGCAGTTTGACAGATCAGGATGGGGGGCAGCTTTCTGCTTTGACTCACTGTGACTCTGCTCTGCTTTTATTAGTGCAGGTCGTCCTGCAGGCTCCTTTAGCTTTTTGAGGTAAATGATTTTCCAGAAATGAAAGCTGATGCCTGCCTGGTTTGGCAGCCTGTTGGTGACGCTCATTGATGACATCACTCTGATGTTGATCCAGAGGCATTAAAAATTAAACAAGAAAGAAAACAAAGAATTTACTGTGCACTGATGATCAAATCCTAAAAGAAAATCACAGCGGTTCAATTGAAAGGTTGTTGCACATTGACCTGCAGCATAAACAGAACTAAATTTAAGAACCTGGTTTGAAACTGTCTTAGAAAATGTTCTGAACGCTGAGAGAAGCTGAAAGGGCTAAAAACTGAAGGGGTATTGCTTCAACCCCCAACTGGTTTTACTTTCCTCTGAGTTCAACCAAAGAGCCTGTTTATGTGGTGCTGCCATCAAGTGGACGTTCGTCTTATTACCTCCCATCAATGGTGTGTTTGCTTAGTCTTAGACTTAGAGAAACTTTATAGTTATTTTGTCTCCACAGAGTGTATATACAATAACATTTTTTCATACAGCTTTCTGACAGTGGTTGAGCTGCAGCTTAGCAGTGAGAACGAACATTTCCGTTTCATAAATTGCAGCAGCGATCAAATGTACACAGCGTGGAAGAAAACATGGAAAGTTTAGAGCAGTGCAAAAATAAATAAATATATATGCTGCCGTATAATGCAAGCATGATGTTATCAGTGTGATGCAGAGTCTCGATTTGTGACTTGATTTAGAGTTTTTCAACAGTTCCAGTCTTTGCAGCGAATCCTCATTTTAGGTCAGGAAGCAGCAACAGCCCTTTATGCAGACGATATCCCCCTTTATTTAGTCTAAGAAAATTCTGCCTCCATCTTTGATTCATTATTGTTCAGATGACAAAGTGAGTTCTTCAAGATAGTACACCTTTTTTTAAACCTGCTCCTCTACCTAAAAACATCTGCTAATTTGTCGTCTGTGTGGGTTTATAAGCAGAAGTCAGAGGCTCACCCTCACAACAAGGCTGGTCTGGGAATGTAAACCATGGCCTGCATGGATGTGAGAGCCGAGGAGAAGGCACCTTTTTCCCGTGACGATGACGAGACAATGACGCACAAAAATTGTTTCCAGTAAATAAAAATATGACAAAAATAAAACATTATTTTCGTTAACGAAACTAAGACCAGACGAAATTTTCAAGCAATGGACGAATGGACATTAATAAATGTAATTGTTTATAATTAACTTGTAATTATTAATATAAAGTGTTTCTTGAGCTTCATAGAAGATTACGCGTTGTTGCACTGTTTGTCCCTACACAGCACCTATCCCACAGTGCCTCGTGCCACTTAGTAGTAGCACAGGACTAATACTCATAGCTCAACTTCGCAGTCATTGCAGATACCGGTGTGCGGTTTGTTAAACAACGCCTGGATGTATGGAGCCATTTTGTTTACAACACGAAGTAAAACACCGGAGGAAGGACGCCACCAAAGAGTCTGCGGCATGAAAATGGAAGGAATGAACACAGCAAATCTCAATCGACATCTAAGGTGCCGACACGCTGCCATAGGCAAGAAGGTAAGGAACGGGGGGGCCTGTAGTAGCAGGAACAGGTGTGTGTGGCTTCCTGTATCTGTCTGTCTCTCTGTCATAGAGGAAAGATGTTCTACTGACACTCTGGATATTAATAGTTTAAATTTCTTCCTCCCAACTAGATTCCTGACACAGTGACGCCAGAGCCAGATCAGAGGCTGGGGAAAGAAGGGAAAGTCTGTTTGAGAGTGAGGAGCTTTTGTGGATATGAGTGGAACAAGCTGACTAAAAGTTTAAATGGTGCAGAGGAATATATGTTAAAATGAGAGTGGTGTCTGGATCATTCTAGTATTCACAGTGTTGACTAAGGACTAAATAATAGCATAAAATATGACTAAGACCGTGAATTTGATCATTTTAGACTAAGACTAAACTAAGTCAGGAAGGCAATGACTAAATCACGACTAAGACAAGAGGTATTTTTTTCATTGTCATGTGACTAAGACTAAAAAGAAAAAGCGTAACATTAACACTGATACACTGTCGGTATTTTCAATAGATTTACTGAGCTACAGTTCACGACCATATGTTTGTTCTCCGCTGATGAGCCGGCATCGATCGATCTGCCACTGCTCACTGTCGTCTATAAACCAGGTGGGACTCGCTCCGCGGTAAAGGATATAGGCTACTGGGACTGCGTCTATCTGGAAGCCAAACCAAGTAGCAAAGAGAACATGAAGCTCACTAGAGTGAAACGCGCTGCCAAGATTTGGGTAATTTAGTGCTGAAAGCCCTAAAAGAAAAGGAGACGGCGTATTTGGACAAAGACATGGCTGAGCTAACGTGGCTACTACGGTCTGTCGGTTGGACAAGAAGAACTCCATTTCACTCATTGCCCCCCCGCCATGATTCTGGGTTTTCATCTGAGGGAGGAAGAAGAAGAAAGAATCTTGTTTTCCCCACTGAGGGATTTCCCCGCGACAACCACCTTATGGCTGACCAACTGAATTTCAAACATGTTTGATTTTCTCCGACCTTTCTGATTCCTGATGGGGGTGGTGGATTGGAGAACTGATTGCCTAGATTACCCCTGTTCACTACACACGCACCATCAGGCTGAAGGCGGCCCGATCAAAAAAGTTCTTTACGCGTTCAAGAAATGGCGACAAATAGTAAAGTGCGCCGGCTTCATGTATTTGGCGTTAGTAAGAACTGCATCACATGATGAAATGAACATCATACTACTGGATGGTATAGGCTTTGGGATTTCTAATAAATACTCTGAATGGAGCTTACCTCAGGTGGATTAAAATCCAAACATTTCCAAACTTACTCTGAATACCAAAGAAGGAGAGCTGATCTTCATGTATAATAGTGTAGAACGGGAACATGAAGCGGCGCTTGATCCATCTTAAATTCACCGATTCACAGCAAAATTCTGCCTCTCACCTGGAAGCAGTCAGCTGACTCGTTCTGAATGAAGCAATGAAGGTCTCAACGGTCATCAGTCACGTCACACCAAGCAAGGACCGACCCACTGCTTCATAATTATCCTGACGAGTTAGCAGTGTGCATCAAAGCCTCGGTGTTGGAGGCAACATCACTAGTTTAAAGCAGGCTGAGCTTCTTTCAAACCATCATCCTGAAATGGAAAGGATGGACCAACTGGACATCTACCAAGACAGGACTGTCCACCTGAACTTACAGGAAGACCAAGGAGAGCACTGATCAGAGGTTCAGCCATGAGGTCCATGGTGACTCTGGACCAACTGCAGAGATCTGCAGCTCATATGGGAGAGCCGGTTTACAGGACAACTATTCACTATTCTCTGCACAATTGTGGCCTTCATGCAAGACAGGCAGGAAGAAAGTCGCTGATAAAAGAATTCCACAGAAAGTCCCGCCTCCAGAAGCCATGGAGGAGACACAGCTGACATGTAGAAGAAGGACCTTTGGTCAGAGAGCGGTGGAGAACCAGTCTGAACACAGCATGGAGGTGGTGGCATCATAGTCTGGAGTTCTTCTCTTCAGCAGGGAAGATGGTCAGAGTGGATGTGAAGGTCGATGGAAACAAATGAAAACTTGTCAGTCATGTTCCTGTTTTAGAACGGCCCAGTCAAAGTTCAGACCAAGACTCTGTGGCAACATCTGAAAGGCTGCTGTTTACAAACGTTCTTCATCTAATCTGATTAATCTTAAGCTGTTTGGCAAAGAAGAAAGGACAGAAATGTCCATCTAGAAGGTTAAAGCGGGTGGAGATGTAGCAGGTTTAACTAAGTATTGACTTGGTGGAGCTACGGGGGGCTGAATGCTTTAGTTCAATGCCATGCCTGTTATTTATTAGTAAAAAATGATTTCAATCATCTGTGTCTTTCACATTAGACCCCAATAAAATGTTTATTTGTGTTTTAATATGAGAAAATGAGGAAAAGCTCTAGAGCAGAGGTCTCCAACCCTGGTCCTCAAGATCTACTGTCCTACAGATTTTAGATGCATCCCTGCTTCAACACAGCTGAATCAAATGATTGATTACCTTTTCAAGGGATGCATCTAAAATCTGTAGGACAGTAGATCTTGAGGACCAGGATTGGAGACCACTGCTCTAGAGGTATGAAAACTTTTACATGAAAGTCCAAACAAGAGAGAAAGATCAGGTGCTTCGGTCTGTGAACACATCCGTCCTCTTCCCTGTAGCAAAGCTGCCCACAGCATGACGCTGCCACTGCCATGTTTGATCATGGGTTTGGTTTGAGGTTGACCTTCAAGCTAAGGTCATAAATCGTGTGTTTTAATGGTTCCCTCAACATGGCCAACAAACTGCACTTCTCCTCTCCACTCCTCCAGATCTATGGTGAACATTGCGAAGCATTCTGATCACAAACAGAAGCTAAGCTGCTTCCTGTGTTTGTGTTCAGGAGTTTTAATCTCCTCCTGGAGGACCTGCCTGTAGGGTGGAGCCATGGGGCAGAAATCAGCCTGGAAACATGGAGCTGCAACTTAAAGTGTCATAAATCGTAGGAACATTCTGTCCCTTAAGGTTTATTCAGTGCCGGTTCATTGATGTCATTTTATTGACTTGTTAACTTAAAACGCTCATACTGCCCACTAGTGGTGGGCAGTATGTTCGTGTTTAATGGATCGCTGCTGTCCAAACAGGACCTAACAGGTGGACTGTCAACAGACCCGTCCACCTGAGCTATAGAGCTCCCCCAGAGCCACCCGGAGCCCCCAGGATTCTTCTCTGATGAATTGTCTCTGTCAGGGGATACCGTCATCTAGTTTACAAGAATATTTGTTTAATAATTCTTTTGTGTTTAGTAGAATTACAAAAATGTTGAGTTTTCTTGAATCTTTTGTTTCAGTAAACCCTGATATGCTTGATGTTCCAGTGATAACTTAATCAGATCTGATTCTCTCCATGAAAAGATGCTTCAAAGGCAGACTGATGTCGAATCTGTTTTGTCGCAGAAAGAACTGATTTCAAAGGACAAACCTTAGTAATCCATCCAAGGTGAAAACTATACGATGTGAAGCTCAACCAGCTACAGAGATAATAGTAACCAAGGTATTTTGAGCTGGCTTTAACATAAGATCTCTGTCAGGAAAAACATTTTTAATCGATGACTTAATTACTCAGCAAAAACTTGATTTGTTTGTTTCTAACAGAGACATGGCTAGATGCAAATAATTAGATGTTGATATTATTGGAGACCACACCTCCAAATTACTATTTTTTCCCTCAGAACAGATTATCTAAAAAAGGAGACAGACAGACAGACAGACAGACAAACGATTAGGCAATACTAGCAGCTGCCTAGGGCCCCAAGTTCCTGGGGGCCCATAAAACTCTGTTTCCATGTATGGTTAATACAACTATTCCTTATTTCTGCACATTAATTATGTTTTTGATAAAGATCCTTTGTCTAAAATGTCATCAGAACGCTGATAATATTAAGTGTGTCTCAGCCCCCCCCTTCAGTGTCCACCATATTGGATCAGTCCATTTACTTTTGCCGTCGCCTTTTTGGAAACACAGGAAGGAGCAATCAGCTAAGTGAGCTTAGTGCTTGGAAAAAATCTTTCATTCCTTTAGAGACAGCATGAAAAGTCAGCTGAGTACAAAACATAGAGAGGAAAACAAGAAGAAAAGGGACAAGAAGAGAGGGACACAACCTAGAACAGATAATGGATGTCTATTCTATTAACATTTCTATATCTGGAGAATGGGGCTGGTCAACATATTCTCATTATCAGTGCTTATGAAATCGTACGAAAGGTTATGCACACTATTTCGTAAGTTTTGGACGTTTCTCCTCAAAAAACCACATCAGTGCGCTGGCAGACAGAATAAATTAGATCCACGGACGGACGTAAAAATGTTAAAAACAGTGCAATCATCACTTCTTCAGGTCTCTAACTACGTTGCTTGCTGTTTTATATGTTAGGGTCAGGGTTAGGGCTAATTGTAATTTATATTCTATATTCTTGAATGGTGCGTCAGATGCGCATACGACGAAAAAAACGTCCAAAACGTACGAAATTACGGTGCATAACTTTTCGTACGATTTCATACGCACTCATAATGAGAATAGGTTGGGCTGGTTGATGTGTTGTCTTCTCCATTCAGAGGGGCCCCTGCCTGTCTTTGCCTAGGGCCCCACATTTTCTAAATCTGCCCCTGATATAGATAGATAAATATAGATACACTTCATTTATCCCAAGGTGGGAAATTCCAGCGTTATTGGCATTAATCTGTTTAATGATTCACTAAAGTACAGAAAAATGATCCTGGGTAAGTGAATCCTTTGAATATCTGGTTGTCAAGTAAAGGACGCTGTTCAGTTTCTGAATGTTTACGGGCCTCCAGGAATCCAAAACAAACTTTTTCTATTATTTCTATTAACTGTTATCTGTGATGTGTGTTGAACATGACTATTCAATCATTGTGGGGGACTTTATTCATGTTGACAAGCCTGAAGACAGAGGTACAAAATAAATGTGGGACACACTCAAAAATGTTGGTTTGATTCGACATATTAAACCAGTCAACTCACAATCGAGGACATATTTTATTTAATTGATAATTAAATCTCTTTGGAGAAAACCTGGCCTGCTGCAGAAAGATGGCTTCCACCCAGCTTTGGATGGTGCAGCTCTTCTTCGTCCTCCAAAACCTGACCCCCCAGGGTGCAGACCAGGAAGCAGAGTCATAGTTTAACAGACCTCTCTGCAGCTTCTCTACTGTTACCCATCCGTTACTCAATACAGATAGTTTTTTGCCCATGACCAAAATCAAGATAAGGAGTAAATCATGATAATCTAAATAAATTTCAAATGACTGCAATTGGAGAAAAAGATAAAACATAAAACTATATGTGGTTCATTTTACATTAGATCTATTTTACAAAAATGATTTTAGTTAAAGACTAAATCTGTAAAAATCAAAGGAATTTTCGTTGTCTTACAGAAACTTGGCTGCAGCAAGATGATAATAAATGAGGAAACTCCCTCTAGGTATTAAATTCCAAGTAGCAACTGTCATGATTTAATTAAAGATCTGACCCCAAAGATGCAGAAAACCAAACAGAGACCAGGAGGAGAAAAGTTTAACAGGTTTGATTTGAGTATAATGGGGATGAGTCAGATCTGCTCAGTGAACACTGTCGAACCGGAACTGGAAAGTGAGGGGGGAAGACACTGCGATTAGTTCAGGCTCAGTGGGAAATTAGATTCTTTGACTTGAAAGAGGAGGGATAGGGGTTGAGAACTCACGTTTCCAGAAAAGGTGTCTTTTATTGAATCAAGTCTGTGTTGGGATGTTCCAGTGATTGTCTAGTTGATGGTGGCGGACGGGGTTTGCAGACCGGCGGTTGTTCAACAATTGAGCGGGCTTGACTGCCACTTAGATTTCCTGTGGTACTTGAGCGGGTCGTGGTGAAGATGACTTCCTCAGAGAGAAGCCCCAGACAATCCTGGGGGAAAGGTTGATCCAAACCACAAAAACTTGAATCCTCGGCTCAGTTTGGTTCTCCCCAGAAGATCCTTCCAGGGGAGAAGGTCCCAAACATCCAGTTTGCAGGATGACTTCCTGCGAGGCAAGGAGCAAAAAACAGCAAGGGTTAAAACTCAGGTGAATAAAACTCAGATTGACTCAGCAAACTCAGCCTGGCTGAGTACCCAAAACGGCAAAACACTCTGGCCTCGGTAGTGGCAGTCAGCAGCAACAGCGGCTCGGGTAATGAGGCAACGAGCTGCAGGTGTGCAGGGAGGCCCAGTGAGGACGGGGCACCACCTGGTGGAGGAAAGGAAACACCTGAAACAGACCACACAAGAAACTGGATTACTGACAACAACAATCTTTCAGTCTAATTTGCTGATTAGTCTGCAGCCAGCAAATAGTTACAACTCTTTAACATTTAACCCTTAGTTTGCCTCATCCAAACTGCAAAACTACAAAACCTCTTCTGCTTCTATGTCGTTGTTTGGTCCACTCTATAAAGCCTTGAACTCAACACTAACTCCCACATTTTGAATTGAAAGAGCTTCCTGGATGCGAAGCAAAAGGTCTTCAAACCTGGAAGCAAAGTCCAGTGGATTGATTTTTTACTTTTTTGGTGATGTTCTTTTCTCTACTTCATTAATTCGTTCCTGGAACCCTGGATGCTTTAATTAACCAGCCAGACCTTAAACGTCTCTGAAACCTTATCTCAGACCCTCTATGTTCATGATGTTTGGTCATAACTGCTGTATTTAAACTGAGAAACAATACTGACTCCTTCACCAGAGTTTAAATTTTAATTTTGGACTAAACTGACCTAGAGAGAGAAAAAGGAAGAGCTTCATGGTAATGAGATGCAGAGCCAGCAGGTAGTTGGTCTGAAAGCCCAGAGGGCCCAGTTTCCCAGGCTGCAGGGAGCAAAGGTCTTTCCACATCCTGTTTGCACGATGGAGCCTTCATGGTGCTGACTCTGAGGAGGAGCATGTTTACAGAGATTCCCCACACAGCCCCTGTGTTTTCCTCCGTAAAATGAACTCATTAGTATGTGAGGTGATCAGCCGCTCCAGAATCCACCGGATCCTTCTGATCACCCCATTTTAGCCTCATTCTGGCAACAGCAACACGTCTGTTAGTGTGAAGAAAGAACTGAGCTGACAGCTTTAGACTCAGGATCCACCAGACCAGAGGACCTCTGAACCCATAGATTAATATTCATCATCTACCATTAATGGGTTCCAGCTAATCCTGGACACGGGACTGGGATTAAGGGATTAAAAACTGGTCTTTTCAGGGTTAAGGTGTCAGGAAATTAGCTTTAGTTTTAAGTGGACGTTCTGTCAATGATGAACCTGTTTGGTTCTGTTTTATTTTATAATTCATTTCCTCCAAACTGTGAGACGCTGCAAACATGGAAGAGTTGGTGCTGAGAGCAAAACGAAACTTTCTGGACTACAGAACACCCCTAACATGGTGGTGGCAGCATCATGCTGAGGGGCAGGGTTAGTGGAGAAATGGGCGGAGCTAAAGGGAACATGCAGTGGTCCTCAAACAGCCACACAGACCCACAATGCAAAGCTTATCCATGTGTTGGAACGGCCTAGTCAAAGTCCAGACCTAAATCTGAGGTAGAACCAGTTGGAAGATTATAAAATCACAGAGTCTCAGAGTCCAGTCTAAGTGAGGAAGGACAAAGACCTCCAGAATCAGAACCAGGCGTAGTACCATAAACCGTCCCGCATCAGAAAGGTCTGCAGGATTACCAGCCTGACGACCTTCCCCCAGGAATCAGGCGAACCTGTAGAACCGGAACCAGAACCAGAACCAGAACCGGAACCAGAACCGGAACCAGAACCAGAACCAGAACCACAACCACAACCAGAACCGGAACCAGAACCAGAACCAGAACCAGAACCAGAACCAGAACCAGAACTGGAACCAGAACCAGAACTAGAACCAGAACCCAGAACCAGAACCAGAACCAGAACCAGAACCAGAACTGGAACCAGAACC
>JAGKQL010000016.1:253375-272537 GCA_018398635.1 Cyprinodon brontotheroides | reverse complement strand
TGAGACGCCGCCATGCTGGAGTAGTTGGAGTCCAGCGAGCTGATGCTGTCTCGCCGTCCCGTCGTCTGCTCTGGGAGCTTCAGCTCTCCTCCCTCAGAGTCTGGTTGATGCTCCTGACCTGAAGACAAACACCCGACATAACTGGTGCGTTCGACGCCCCCAGTATGCTGTCGTGGGATTTAAGGAGGACTCACCCAGGTTGGCCTGAAGGTTCGGATTCACGTACATGTCTTTGCTCCACTCCACCATACATTTGAGAATGGACACCAGACACTCCAGCCCCTTCTTACGTAGGCTCAGCTCCTGCAGGAAAACCAGAGATCCGGGTCACTCCCGCCTCTGGATGAGGACAGCCGTCCCAGGGAAAGAGGACACGCATCTGCAGAGGAGTCATCCCCAGCTCCTGGCCGCTGCGGCCCTGAGCGATCTTAGACAGGTCGTTGACCAGACGCTCAAAGATGTTGGCGGCGTTCAGGTCGCAGTCATAGTTCACATATATGTCCACCACACACTGGGCATCTGAGGAGCAACGCAGAGGAGGACATGGTGACCCAATGGAACCAGGGCAGCAAACCTCCAGCTCCTTCTGGAGAAAGATCTACTGACCCCCATCCCCCCAAAACCACCACACCCACCCCAACGGACCAGAACCTAACCTATAGACGCTGCTAACGTCACCGACGACGCTGGCTAACGCCACCGATGACGCCGCTAACGCCACCGACGACGCCAAAGCACGCCAGTCTACCACGCCGTGCTTACGCCACCGACGACGCCAGCACGCCTTCGACGACGCGCAAAGCTAACGCCAACATCCACGACGCTGTTAACGCTACCGGACGACGCTGCTAACGTCACCGACGACGCTGCTAACGTCACCGACGACGCTGCTAACGTCACCGACGACGCTGCTAACGTCACCGACGACGCTGCTAACGTCACCGACGACGCTGCTAACGTCACCGACGACGCTGCTAACGTCACCGACGACGCTGCTTACGTCACAACGCCAACATTACTAACAGCCTTGCTAAGGTCGTTATCGACGAGGCTAAAATTACTATGGATTCTGCTAAAGGCTCTAACAATGCTGCTACCATTACCAACGACGTTGATAACGCCACCAAAGACGCTGCCAACGTTGCCATCAACGCTTTTAACGTCGCTATAAATGCTGCTAATACAGCTACAGACGCTACTAACCTCACTGCTAATGTTAGCAGGGTCGTTAGTGCTGTTAATAGCTAACTTCGGTCTCAAGGAAGTTCTTCTTCCCTCTTACCAAACTAAAGCAGAGGAGCTGATGTGTTCATCCTAATCAGGAGGTGTTTGGTCAAGTTTTTACCTGCACAGATGCGGGTCAGGGTCTGAATAACCATCCACTTGTGCTCGAAGGAGCTGGTTGATGTCTCCAAGATGGTGAGAAAGATCTCCCGAAAAAAAAAAAAATGAAAAGTAAAAAGAGTCAGCACGGACCACAGGGACCGAGCAGCATGGCTGCCAAACGAGGAGAGATGAGAAGGTCTTTGTACCTCAATCTGCATCTTCAGGTGGACCTTGAAGTGGGATAGCAGAGTTAGGAAGATAGCTAGCGAGAGCTCGAACACCTCAGGCACGGAGGAGACGCCGTTTTTAGACAAAGCCACACAGAGGTACTGCTTGATGGCGTTTACAAACATCTCATGGGTACGAAAGACCGGGCCGGCCCCCTGCAGGACGGAGAGCAGCAGCTGCAGGGAGACGATTTTAGAGCGCAGCTCATGGGATCTGCAGACAAAAACACATTTTCCTTCAGCTAAAGAACCACACAGCAGGCTGACGGTACGGATCAGGAAATCTGCGACATATTGGGGGGGGTAGTTGTTCTACAGGCTGCTGTGAGGTCTGAGGTTACGGTAACCAGAACCACGTCTGGAAGGGAGACGGCAGCGAGAACAAAGAGGCTCAGAGCCGAGGTGAAGTGACTCCATGGTGGAAAAAAGAACCTGATAGCAAACAGACTCAGGAGTGCGTGAAAGGACGACCGATCACGGTTATCCAGATGAGACCGGTCCGATCCTGGACGGCTCTAGCCTGTTTCATCTGGGTCAGTCCCCAGAACCACACTACTGCTAAGGCCAACAAACACACTCCTAAAGCACAAAGAGAAAAGCTGAGGTGGACTGGGAACACAGGTGGACTGGGAACACAGGTGGACTGGGAACACAGGTGGACTGGGAACACAGGTGGACTGGGAACAACAAAGTCTTCAAACAGGTTCTGGTTTCTAGACTTTGATTAGGCCAAATGACCCTCAGCCCAGTTTGAACTATTCTGGATCCTCAATCCAGTTCTCCTCCTGCGTCGTTCTGTGTTTAGCTCAACCAACCGAATCTGACCCTGCTGAAGATCCCAGGACATGATGCTGTTTCCACAGGCACCACCGCCCTGTTCCCCACAGCATGACGCTGCCACCCCCCTGTNCCGTCTCTTGACCCAGATGACTTGGTCAATTATAGACCTATATCCAAACTTCCTTTCTTATTTAAAATTCTAGAGAGTAGTTGCCAAACAAGTTTACATCACTTACACCATACTGAACCTGCTGGAAGAGTTTCAGTCTTACCCTTTAGAGCTCATCATAGCACTTCGGAAACAGCTCTGGGTGAAAGTCATCAATGATATTCTCATGGCCTCAGATAATGGACTTGTATCTGTGCTCGGCCCTGTTGGTCTCTCAGTGCTGCATATTTGATACAGTTGACCAAGATATTCTTTTATAAAGACTTGGATATTTTTGTTGGAATTAAAGGTACAGCACTAAACTGGTTTAAACTGATTTTTTAGAATTTTACTTCAGTTTAACATGGGGAAAAAAGGTCAGAAATATGTCTTTTTCTGTCAGAATTCTGACTTTAATCTCAGAATTCTGACTTTTTTTTTATTATTCCTGACTTTAATCTCAGAATATTGACTTTTAATCTCAGAATTTGACTTTTTCTCAGAATTTGACAGATTACAAACATGTTAGCATAAAGCCATAGCCATGTCTGTTTTAGAGACTACCTCTCTTGTTTTAATGACCTTCTGCTCCTCCATTAATGAGGGGACCCTCTGGCACCTAAAAAGTTGCCTAATTCCGGCATTTTCCACCAATGTGTCACTTGCCCTCTCAAACAACTCTGCATCTTTGTCAGTGAAGCTGAGTACTCCCACATCTCTTCCTTCTTCATGGTGCCCCACCTACATTAAGATCCAAAATTCTGAGATTAAAGTCAGAATTCTGAGACAAAAGTTAGAATTCTGAGATTAAAGCCAGAATTCTAAGAAAAAAGTAAGAATTCTGACTTTTTTCCCATATTAAACTGAAATAAATGTCAAAAATCACTTAATTATTTTTTTTTTCATTGGCCTTAATCCTCTTCCGTAGTCTTGGGATGATCCCTTATCCAATATTTAACTGCTAACTTTCTCTAGACGTTTGCTACGCTAGCCAAATATATATTTTTTTATATCTCATTTCAGTACAATGTCACCACCAACTAAAAGGCTGAAAGAGCAGCAGGACTTACTCAGCTTTTTTAAAAAGAGTAACGTCAGTGTGAGTAACAGTCACACAAAAATTGAAATTAGCCCTGTCTGGGCATGCGTGTTACGAAGATTTTTTTTTATTTTTTGCGTGGTTTTGCTTCGCCGAAATGGACAGATGTTATACCTGCTGTGCTCCTGGTCGTTAGTTAAAACCACAGGGAGAATTAATCTTAATTCTTAGCAGTGGCGGCCGCATTGGTTGTGCAGCGGACTGCTGCACAACTAATTATCTACCAACTAATTAACTTCTGCACCTTTATTTCCTTAAATAAACTGCTGGCTCGTTTTTTTAGACTATAAATAGATTAACACAACATTGACAACTCTGTAGTTTTCTCTGTTCTGTACTGCAAACTAGAATTAAAGGCACAATTTCTACCAAAGGTCTGGACAAACTGGTGACCTGTCTAGGGTGTACCCTGCACCAGCACCTCCCGACCCCACTAAGGGACAAGGGTGTACAGAAAATGGAAGAACAGATGGATTTCTACCAAAGGTTTAGAATGCGCAACAGAACTTTAGATTTCAAAGAAAAGTGGTACAAGGAATTTCCCTGGCTACATTATGATGCTGTGAAAAAGGGCATTTTGTGTTCTTATTGCATGGCAATTTACCAGGACAAACTCACACCGTTTGGTGCAAAATCCGAACCTGCCTTTATCACTTCTGGATTCAAAAATTGGAAAAAAGCATTCCAAAAATTTAAAGCACAAGAAGCACAAGAAAGTCATCCTATAAATGCCCAATTATCCAGTGCTTTGACAACTCAGCAAGGTGACAATAGGCACTGTCTGGAGAAAATTGTGAGCTCCATAAAATATTTGGCACGGCAGGGACAAGCTTTGAGAGGGCATGACGATGATGACAGCAATTTGTATGAACTGCTGAAAAATCTGGTAGAAGATGATGCCCTTTTGGCTAAGTGGTTGCTGAGGTCTCAGAAAGAATACCTAAGTCCACAGATACAGAATTAAATCTTGTGTTCTATGAGCAATAGTATTGTCAGTGAAATAGCAGATACAATTAGAAACCTACCAATTTTTGAGTTTGCAATTTATTATGGATGGAACACAGAACATTTCTTGGAAAGAACAAGAAAGCATTTGTCTGCGTTACATTGACAGTGACACGAAGCCCCATGAAGAGTTTATTGGCTTGTACTCAGTTTCTAAAACAACAGGAAAAAGCCTTGCTGCTGTTGTTAAAGATGTGCTGCTCAGATTAAACTTACCAATGCATGGTTTACAAGGTCAAACTTATGATAGAGCAGCCAATATGTCTGGGAAGCATGCAGGTGCACAGGCACTGATAAAGCAAGAGCAGCCACTAGCACTTTCTGTTCATTGTGGAGCACAATGCACTAATATAATTGCACAGAAAGCTTGCTTAGCCTCAGTTCTGATCAGAGACGCATTGGATTGGGTGAACCAGCTTGGAGTTCTTTTCTCTCAGTCAGGGAAGTTTAAAGAAATCCATGCAGCAACAGCACATACAGAGAATCCATCGTGCACTGCAATAAAACCCCTCTGCCCCACAAGATGGGCAGTACGGAGCAAAGCAATCAAAGATGTTTTGTCACAGTATGTGTCAGTGCTGGCTAGCTTGCAGGAGATGGCTTCTGGTGCCTCAAACACAGCATCCACTGCTAATGGAATGCTGGGGCAGTTTTTGAAAGGTAAAACAGTTTTTGGTCTCATCCTTGCCTCACCTGTGATTGATGAGCTTGAATGCCTGAGCATCTCTTTCCAGAAGAGAACTGAAACCATTGCTGGAATGAGGACTGCTGTGAAAGTTGTTCAGACTTCACTTAAGGCTAAAAGAAATCAAGAAAGTTTCAACACTCTGTTTGAAAAGGCGATGGCTGAGGTTCAGTCTTTGGGTGTTAAACCCATCACAGTTACACAGAGAAGGCCACCCCCAAAACGCTTCACTGAAGGAGCTAAGACACATCAACCTGAATGTGCCAAGGACCACTACAGAGGTGAATTCTTTAAAGTATTGGATCTTGTAGATGCACAGCTCACTGGGCTATTTAACCAGGATGACTTGCTGACTTTGCAAAAGTTGGAAGAGACACTTCTCAGTGGAACGATTGATGCTGCAGTCATTGGGAAATACTATTTAATTACTTTCAGTGCAACTTTCTATGTTTAGACTGAACTACTCATTTAGCAACAGCACAGAAGCTGCAGGGATCATTGGTGGACTGCCTGGAAAGGTCCGTAGACTTTTTGGGCATGTGGAAACTCTGGTCAGGTTGCTTTTGGTAGTCCCTGTTTCATCCTCTGAGGCAGAGAGAAGTTTCAGTGCACTTCATAGACTCAAAACGTGGCTCCGGTCTACAATGACTCAAAACAGGCTTATTCATGTTGCTGTCTGTCATGTACATAAAGATAAACTTGATTTACTGGACAAGAAGTACATTTGCAAGCAATTTGTGGCTGCAAATGAAATGCGGAAACACATTTTGGCTCCTTTGCCTGAGCCAGGTGTTTGCCATCCTTTTATGTGTCTGGCACATTTTTGGCGAATTATAAACACATGGCTGTAAAGTGCAATTGTTCAGAAGCATAGAGATGTTGATCTCTACCTAGGATTATGTGGCCTATAAAGAAAAGAAACAAAATAAAATCAACAATGCTTCGTAAAATGAATATCTCTGTGCTAACTGCTTTTCCAACAGTTAAAGCACACTGTAGTCAGTGAGTTAAAAAGCTTGTCTATTATATGTGTATTTGTTGTTGGTAAATATTTCTTCATTTTTGATTTGGTTTAATTAGTCATACAGTTTGACAAACTGAATAAGCATATTTTGATTGATTTTGTTTTCTCTTTTTTACTTAATGTTAAAAGTGTGAATAATTTGTTCACTACATTATCTGTGAGGACTCTTTCATCTCAGAATTTTGTTTAATCAAAGAGATGGTTCTATGGTCAGTCAGTAAATTTTTGACCATTATTGCAAGTTTGACAGAATAAAACATATCAAACTTTGCACTGGTGTGGCCTACTGAATTGAATTTTTTTAATCCAACTGAAATATTTGATTTTCTAGTGCGTATGCGGACAATAAATGTGCCAAGGGCTGAAGCCCTTTAAAGACATCTCCCTTTGCTTAATAAAAGACTCCAGTCATTTTCTTTTGGTGATATGCTCACATCTTATGAACAAATGCATTATGTAAATTTTAAATGCATTATTTTTGCAAGACACATTTATAAGGGAATAAAGTAAAAGATTAAATAGCCTTTTTTTAAGTAGCATACTGTCTTAAGATATATTTTTTGTTGAATATTTACTTAATCTCAGATTTCCCACATGTGCCCCCCAATTGTAAACCTATTCCTACGCCCTTGCCTTTGGAGTACCACAGGGATCAGTGCTAGGACCACTTCTCTTTACTTTATATATGCTCCCAATCGGTAGAATTATTAGACAGCATGGGATTAATATTCACTGTTATGTTGATGATACTAAGCTATATCTGTCTATATAAATCCAGATGAAGCTAAATCATTACATAAGTTACAGGCATGTCTTGAAGACATAAAAACCTGGATGACTCTTAACTTTCTCCTTCTGAATGCAGACAAAACAGATGTTATAGTCTGTGGACCAGAGTCTTTGAAAATAAGCTGATTAGCCAGTCACTTCATTTGGATGGGATTAAACTGATTTCAGATAATAAAGTAAAAAAATCTTGGTGTTGTTTTTGATCAGGACCTGTCATTTAAATCCCATATCAAAGAGGTTTGTAGAATTTCCTGCTTTCATCTGAGAAATATTGCAAAAAATTAGAAATATCCTGTCCAGGGTGATGCTGAGAAACTAGTCCATGCATTTGTTACTTCAAGGCTGAACTATTGTAATTTTTACTATCAGGAAGTCCACAAACTGTAGTTAAAAGCCTTCAACTGATCCAAAATGCTGCAGCCCGAGTTCTGATGAAAATTAAAAAGAGAGATCATATCTCTCCTATCCTGGCTTCTCTCTTATTGGCTTCCTGTCAAATCCAGAATAGAATTTAAAATCCTCCTTCTCACATAGTTAGAGTGGCTCAGGTTAATTACCCCCTCCTCCCTTTTTTCAGATTCTCACTCATCTGCTTCATTGACAGTGAGTCCAGGGGGAATTAAACATTTTACTGATCATAATATCTCCTTAATATGTTGCGGAAAATTGACCGAATGGAGAGTGAGAAGTTATAAAGAAATTAACAGCCAGTCATCTTTATCAACCTGCTCCAGCTGGGGGGACAGTAACTGGATCCATGTATATCATCAACAATGCCTCTGATTATGAGGCCATGTGGAGGTGAGTTCAGTAACGCAGTCAGCATCACTATATACAGTAAGTTATATAGTGAGCTGTGGAAAGCTGAGCCCCAGCGCATAAAATTCCTGGTCCAGGCTGTATACGACATATTGCCAAGCCCGTCTAACCTGTTCTGTTGGGAGAAGGTGGAGTCACCAGCGTGTGCCCTGTACCAGAAGAGAGGGACCCTGGAGCACATCTTGAGCTGCTGTCCGAGGAGCCTGAGTGAGGGGCGCTACCGTCATGACCAGGTCTTGAAGGCCATAGCGAACACCATCTGCAGTGGAATAGCCCACTGCAAGCGCCTCCGCCCAGCAAAGAAGACTATCTCCTTCATCAGAGCTGGAGAAGGACCACCAGCTGTTGCCAGGGTCTCTTCCTCTGGCCTGCTCACAATGGCACAGGACTGGCAGCTGATGGCAGAATTGGGGAAACAACTGAAGTTCCCAGAAAATGTGGCCATAACATCACTAAGGCCAGACATGGTGCTGACCTCAGCAACATCGAAGCAGGTTGTGCTTCTGGAGCTCACTGTCCCTTGGGAAGACCGCATCAAGGAGGCTAACGAGAGAAAGAGGGCTAAGTACAGCGATCTGTTGGAGCAGAGTCGGCTCAATGGGTGGCGAGCAAGGTGCGAGCCCATTGAGGTGGGATGCAGAGGGTTTGCTGGCCAGTCCCTCTGCAGGGTGTACAGTATGCTTGGCATCACAGGGGCCAGCAAGCGAAGGCCGGCATCAAGGAAGCCACAGAGGCAGCAGAGGTTGCCTCGCGGTGGCTGTGGATCAGGAGGGGAGATCCGTGGGTAGGGTAGCACTAACTGGACACAAGCTGGGGTCTGATCAACCCCGGCTGGTTTGCCTGGAGGAGAGTGTATGATGTTTGAAAGACCCGAAACACTCTATGATACCAGGTAACATCACTGATGATGTGTCCAGGTTGCATCACTAGTTGATGTATGTACAAAGACACAATTTTTATTGTGGCTGCATTTTTCAGAAATCGATGTAATTCAGTACCAAATAGTGATTAAAACCTTTATTTGATAGCATACGTGTGTGTGTGTGTTTAAAACTTTCATTTTGTAAATATGTTTAGAAATCAGTAGTGGTTATTGTTTATGTTTTGATTTTTATGGAATCACTCAAGCTTTGCGTTTAAGGAATTACAAAAGCTGTTACATGGTATTTTTTTGTGGAATATTTTAAAATATGATTTCCTTTGAAAAGAAAATAAACCCTTACTTGCTTAAATTTTATAAAACATTATTTCCAACAGAACCAAAGCCTGTCCTTGTTGTGTTTCCATCATGGCCATCGATTGGGGCCTTAGTAACTCTGAGCTGCAAGGCTGACAATCACTTTGCTGGATGGAGGTTCTACTGGTATAAAGCTGTCCCAGATCAATCCAACAACTACTACACTTATGAGCTGCTGCTTAATAGCATCAATGGGACTCCTTCATCATTCATGGACAGAGACACAAAGCAGGATATGCATGTAGAGCTGGAAAAGACAACCCAGAATATTATACAGAATACAGTAAACCAAAGTTTATCTGGTCTGCAGGTTTGTTTACTCTGTACTTTCAGTACTTCAAGCATTGTTCTGCTTCCTTGTGTAATAGGAGAGTTTCAAAGATTATAATTGTCAAGCTTATCTATGCAAAACTATTAAGATTTTTATTTTGTATATGGACAAAATAAAATTGAATACACTATGAGGACTTAAACAGCTTACATATGATGAAAAAAACATTGAAAAATAAATTTAGTTTAATCAGTACTTTCATAATTCAGTATGCTAATCAAGCCTATAACCTTTGTTTGTAGATCAGAGTGTACATGTTTGTTTAAAAATAAAAAGTTTCTGTTAGGCTGAACACAGACTGTTTACTTTATGAAAAAGGCATGCTAGTAAGACAATTGGATGGATTGGAACTAACAGGAAAAAGTGCTTCCATAAAATGCAGAATTTCTGTTTGAATATTTAAGTAGAATGAGAAGCAGTTTAGAAATAAAATGTTACTGATCTGTTTTCATTTAATCTTGTTTTCATTGTTTTTTGTTGTTATTTTTATCCAGCAGTGCCGTAAGGTCTCAGCCCTGATAGAGAACAGCACTTCACCTCTGAGTCTCTAACGTTGAACTGTGGAGGAGATGCTACAGATTGGAGATTGAGGAGATTTACAGAAGCCGGTGACATGACGCACATACCAAACTGCTCTTACTGGGGGGAAATGTCTGGATCCTCATGCACCATTAAAAGTCAGTCATCCTATAGAGCTGTGTACTGGTGTGAGTCTACATTGAAAGGTTTCAGTGGTGCAGTCAACATCACCACATATGGTATGATTCCATGTTTTTCATTTTGTTTTCTTTTTATGGCATAATGATCAGAAACATAGCCATCTGTATGATATTTTATAGTATATTACATTTACCACATTCATCACATTTACTTACACAGGACAATAAACACCCACAGGTGTACTCTGATGTTAATACTTAATACTCAAGTAATACCTAAAACTTTTTTCTGTCATATCTAATGTCATCATATGAAATTCTTTAAAATTTTTTAACAATTATATTTTGCCAATCTGTTTATTATGTTTCTCACTGAATATTTCACCAAAAAGTGTGAGAGATAAAGTGCATTTAAATAAACAAGTATACAGCTATTACTGTGAGTGGTCTGTAAACAATGATTGCTCTCTTGTCAATTAGCAATAAACATGAATGAAAAACACAAAAAATGAATTGTATGACATTAACTGTAAAGAAAATCGTGTTCTTATTTCATCATCATTCGTGGTCACATGACTCTAATAATTAAGACCCTAGGAGGGGTTTGAATCAGGATTGATACGGCAGCTAGAAACAGCTGCTAGTGCTTGCTTAAAACAAGTTCTTTACCCTTTTCAAAAAAGAAAACTGGCAGAAATAGAAAATATTACCCTGTTTTATGAATAAAAAAAAATAAAAACAGGGATGGTTTATGTTAAGAAATGCTGAAAAGCTTTTGAATTTGTTTTGTTTTTCTCTGTTTTTTTTGGAGATGGAGATGTTCTCCTGGTGAGCCCCGTCCATCCTGTGACTGAGGGAGCTTCTGTTACTCTGAGCTGCAGACTCAGAGGACAAAATACACTTTCCAATGTGTTTTTCTATCACAATGACAAACTGGTCCAAAATGACAGCAGAGGGGAGCTGAAGATCTCTGCAGTGTCTCAGTCAGACGAAGGCTTCTACAAGTGTGAACATTCAGGAAAAGCTTCACCACAGAGCTGGATTGCGGTCAAGGGTGAACAGGATTAAAACATGTATTGTAGAATGATACAAACACAAAATGCGTACTCTTAATATTAAAATGATTTTATTCTTTTTCACAGCTCAGTTCAGGAGCTTTTCATTATTTGTCATGTTGGATTCTGGAGCAACTTTTGGGTGCACACTTATTATACTGTGGTTCGTGAGGTTTTATTTTAAGCAGTCCCAGGGTGAGACTATTTCTTAATTGTAAAATACAGTTTGTGGTGATTATCATACCTGCCAAGTACTGTTTTATGTCATTAGACTAATTTAAAACCATTTCAGTTGCAGACGAATGCGAAGATGTCACATATGCTTCCATTAACTGGAAAGTCTCAGAAGAGAGAGGTGAGTATTTCTCTTGCCAATTATAAAATTATATTATCAAGGGTACATGTGAAAGAACTGCTACTGAAAACAACTACTAGTTAAAAAAAAATAAAAATCATTAACAATGACACTACCTAAAATTTAGTTTATTTCAGACGTGATTAGAATTCTATTTTAAATGTGTACATTTTAAAGTAGCAAGTAAACTTCATTTGTATAGCGCCTTTCACAAATAACACAATCACAAAGTGTTTCCCAATTATTAAAAATACAAGCACACTAAATGTGCAGTTTATTTAAAGGTCTGTTTATAGGAAGTGTCTTGTTTCTTGAAAGAGTCAATGGAGTATATGTACAGTTAGAGCAAGCTCCAGAGCTTTGATCCTACCACCTTGAAGACCAATCTCCTTAAAGGAATAGTACACCCAAAACATGATTAGCCTTCATTTTTCACTCACCCCCATGCTGAACAAAATTCTGGAGTACTTTGTTGATATGTCTCAAATGCATTCGGAGATCTGGGAGGCTTGGAAGCTGTCTGGCTGACATTCAAATACTGAAGGTCTATTGTGTCGAGACAAGCAAGGTCCATAAAAGTCCACAAAAACGTGTCAATATTCCTCCATACTGCTCTCGCCCAATGTGGCGCCAAGTGTCCTGAGTGGGTAAAGTATCCAGAATTCTACTCAAAACAAAGTCATTTAGAATGTTTTAGAGCATAAACAGTAGTGTATAGGATTTCCTGAAAGCAGCTGATCACGACTACGGAAACCGCCGCAGACCAAACCAGATGAAAGCGATTCAGCTCGCAAAGAACTCATGCTCTTCCTCGTAACACTAAAGTCCTCAGACATTTTTCTTTCGTTGTTTCTTTCTTTGCACAGGTAAACAGCACATTTCTTCTTCCTACGCTTGCATTATTGTCAGAGCAGACGCTGAATGCGCACTTTCATCCGTTTGGTCTGCCGCTTCCTGATAAGCGCCATGAACGCCGCGGCGGCCAAGCTTTCAGGAAATCCTATACACTACTGTTTATGCTCTAAAAACATTCTAAATGACTTCGTTTTGAGTAAATTCTGGATGCTACCCACTCAGGACACTTGGAATACATTGGACGAGCAGTATGGAGGAATATTGACACGCTTTTTGTGGACTTTTTATGGACCTTTTCTGCCTCGGGTGCCATAGACCTCCATTATTTGAATGTCAGCAGACAGCAAGAAGCCTCCCAGATCTCCAGATGCATTTGAGATATCAAAAAAGTACTCCAGAGTGTTGTTCAGCATGGGGGTGAGTAGAAAATGAAGGCTAATCATGTTTTGGGTGTACTATTCCTTTAACTCTAAAAAAAAAAAAAAAGCCATGGTTTGGCATCAATAACCCATAATATATATTCAAGAGCTCAGCCCTGTACTATGAGGGATAAAAAATGATAAAACCAAAAATAATTCAAATTTAAATGTATAAATAAAAAAAAAAAAAAACTAAATTAGAAATAAATACAAGCACAATTGAATGTATACATTCATAAATATATCAATTAATAAATAAATAATATGATTTGCTCATAAAAAAAAGCTTTTTCTATATATATTTTTAACTTCTATTTGTTCATTTCTTTATGTTTTTCTTCTATTTTTGAGCATTCCTACATTTATGTATTCATTTATTTCTACATTTATTTATGGACACTTTCATTTATTTCCACTTTTATTTATTTCTTCCTACATTTCCACATGTTTTTTTATGCATTTCTATCTGTATGTCATTGAGGTAGATGATTCTAACATTTGTCTTCAGCAAAATTCTTGCCCATGATCCTACCTACTGCTACTGTCAAAACAAAAGGCCTAGACTCGAGTTGTTATGATAGATCATTTGCCCAATGGAAAGTTCTTTGACAGCCATCACCAATGATTTAACGTTTGTGGGAAATGATGTCAACAAAAACAAACCCAATGACTACCTCCAGGTTTGTTTGCCACAGGTCCATCCATCCATCCATCCATCCATCCATCCATCCATCCATCCATCCATCCATCCATCCATCCATCCATCCATCCATCCATCCATCCATCCATCCATCTTCCTCCGCTTATCCGGGGTCGGGTCGCGGGGGCAGCAGCTTAAGAAGGGAGGCCCAGACTTCCCTCTCCCCAGCCACTTCTTCCAGCTCTTCAGGAGGAACCCCAAGGCGTTCCCAGGCCAGCCGAGAAACATAGTCTCCTCCAGCGTGTCCTGGGTCTTCCCCGGAGCCTCCCCCCGGTGGGACGTGCCCGGAACACCTCACCAGGGAGGGCGTCCAGGGAGGCATCCTAAACAGATGCCCAAGCCACCTCAACTGGCTCCTCTCGTGGGAGGAGCAGCGGCTCTACTCCGAGTCCCTCCCGGATGACCGAAGCTTCTCACCCTATCTCTAAGGGAGAGCCCAGCCACCCTACGGAGGAAACCCATTTCGGCCGCTTGTATCCCGGGATCTTCGTTTCTTCGGTCATGACCCAGAGTTTATCACCATAGATGAGGGTAGGAACGTAGATCGACCGGTAAATCGAGAGCTTCGCTTTTTTGACTTTCTTCTCTTCACCACAACGGACGGTATTAGCGCCTCGCTTCACCCACGGCAGATGCTGCACCAATCCGCCTGTCGATCTCCCGTTCCATCTCTTTCCCCTCATTCGTGAACAAGATCCCAAGATACTTAAACTCCTCCACTTGGGGCAGGACACACCCCCTGACCCGGAGAAGGCACTCTACACTTTTCCAGCTCAAGACCATGGCCTCGGATTTGGAGGCACTGATCCCTCATCCCGGCCGCCACACTCGGCTGCGAACCGATCCAGCGAGAGCTGCAGATCACGACCTGATGAAGCCAACAGGACCACATCATCATGCAAAAGCAGAGACGCAATCCTAAGGCCACCAAAACGGATCCCTCAACACCTTGGCTTGCGCCTAGAAATTCTGTCCATGACGGTAATGAACAGAATCGGTGACAAAGGGCAGCCCTGGCGGTCCAACTCACCGGAAACGCAGCCCCACTTACCTGCCGCAATGCGGACCAGACTCTGGACACCGGTCATACAGGGGACCTGACAGCCCAGACATCAAGGGCCCGGCACCCTCGCATTCCCGAGAACCCCACAGGCCCCCCTCGAGGGACACGGGTCGTAACACCTTCTCCAAGTCCACAAAGCACATGTAGACTGGTTGGGCGAACTCCCATGCACCCTCAGGATCCCTGCTGAGGGTATAGAGCTGGTCCAGCTCTACCGACCAGGACGGAAACCACACTGCTCTTCCTGAATCCCAGGTTTGACTATCCGACGGACCCTCCTCTCCAGCACCTCTCGGAATAGACCTTGCCGGGGGCTTAAGAGTGTGACTCCCCCTGTAATTGAGCACACCCTCCGGTCCCCTTTTTGGAATAGGGGGACCACCACCCCAGTCTGCCAATCCAGGGGACTGCCCCCGATGTCCATGCAATGTTAAAGAGTCGCGTCAGCCAACACAACCCTACAACATCCAGGACCTTGAGGAACTCTGGGCGGATCTCATCCACCCTCGGGGCCCTGCCACCGAGGAGCTTTTTAACCACCTCGGGTGACCTCGCCCACAGAGATTGGAGAGCCCAGTCCAGAGTCCCCAGGCCCAGCTTCCTCAATGGAAGACATGTCGGTGGGATTGAGGAGGTCTTTGAAGTATTCAAGCCCACCGGCCCACAATTCGCCCTCGCCCGGAAGTCGAGGTCAGCAGCACACCATCCCCACTATAAACAGTGTTGGTGCTGCACCGCTCCCCTCCTGAGGCGGCGGATGGCGGACCAGAATCGCTGGTCATAAAAGATTAATCAGCTCCAAGCTGACATGAATGTGGAGGTTGATTCAGCTGTATTGCACAATCTGGAGGAAGTTGGCAGCCGACTTACCATCCGCTCAGAGTCAGAGTGTACCGTTACCAGTCTGAACGTGTAGTGAGAACGATCTGCAGAGTTTGTTCAGGCTTTTAATTATTGCTTTGATGAGTCAATTCCAGGGATTAAGCAGTACTTGGGGGACTTAGGCCAATCCGCCAAGCCAAGTCTTAGAAACTTAGGAGTTATCTTTGACAAAGATATGTCATTAGTGGAGCACTGTAAGCAGCTGCCAACAAACTACTTCTTTCAAGTAATGAGATTCTAAACTCAGGAATATGGTCTCAAGAAATGATCTGGAACTTATAATTCATGCTTTTGTTTTTTTACGTTTAGACTAATGTAATAGTTTGTTTTCATGTCTGAACAAGAAGTAGCTCTCTCGACTGTTATTAGTGAAAAACTCTGCAGTGAGAATTCTGACCCATACAAATAGGAGGACTCACATAATCCTGATTCTAAAACAACTTAATTGGCTGCCAGAGTCTTATGGGATCACGTTTAAAATCTTTTAGAGCCTTACACGGTGATGCTCCTTCTTACATCAGTGATCTGATCCAGCCTTACACCACTATGAGGACTCTGACGTTTGCAGGTCAGAATGTGTTGCAGGTTCCATGCACTCGTTATCATACTAGAGGTGACCATTCCTTTCAGGCCGTTGCTCCCAGGCTTTGGAGTGATCTTCCACCTTTATTGCGATGTATTGACTCTTTTGTCACCTTCAAGAGCTTAGTTAAAACCCATTTATATGTACAAGCTTTTAATTAACTACCTTTTGGGTTGCTATGGTTTCTGGTTGAACTTTCTGAGTTAGCAAAATTATTGTCTTCATGTAAGCCTTCAACTTGTATGTTGGATCCAGTTCTAACCAGGTTATTTAGGGAGGTATTCCCTTTGATCTCCTTCTCCATTTTAGATGTGATTAATCTATCTCTGTTACAGGGATATGTACCTAAAGCTTTTAAAGGTTGCTGTAATTAAACCTCTGCTTAAGAAACCGTCTCTTGACCCAGATGACTTGGTCAATTATAGACCTATATCCAATTTTGCTGGACATTGTTACAACATAAACTTGTAATTTTATGGTGTACTGTGAAAGTAATGTAGAAGTTAATAGTAATTTAGTGTGAATTTACAACTGTAATTGTATGTTGTGTTAAATTTTGACCACCAATTTACTGTAACAATAATGCAAACAAATTAATTTACTATGAATTTAAAATCATTGTACAATTACCTCCCACCCCCAACAAAAAAAAAACTCTGGGGTAAGATCAATGTTAGCTCAGTGGCTATTGTTTTTTTTTTTGTTTGTTTGTTTTTTTTTACAAAAAACAATAAAAAATACTGTTTAAAAATAGAAAGCTGGCTCCTTGGTTTAATGCAGAGCTGCGCACTTTGAAGCAAAATGGTAGAGAAAATATCGCTCCACAGGCCTATGGGAATCTTACCTAGTCTGGAAAAACAGGTTACTGTTATATAAGAGGACCCTTTGTAAAGCAAGGGCAGCATTTTTCTCCTCATTGATAGAGAATGAGAATAATCTTAGATTTCTTTTTAATAAAGTTGCCAAACTAACCCAGAGCCATAGCTTAGTTGAAACGTCCATTCCACCTGCTCTTAGCAGTAATGATTTTATGGGATTTTTTTATAAATAAGATTGATCTTATTAAAAATAAGATCATTAGCACTCCTCTATCCGCAATTGGTTTGTCTCTGGAGGATGGGATAGCAACTGAGGTAGTCATGAAATCTGAACCGGGTTTAGACTGCTTTGATCCAGTTGAACTTTGAGTTAGCAAAACTTTTGTCTTCATCTAAGCCTTAACTTGTATGATAGATCCAACCAGGTTATCTAGGGAGGTATTCCCTTTGATCTCCTCCTCCATTTTAGATGTGATTAATCTCTGTTACAGGGATATGTACCAAAGTTTTTTAAGGTTGCTGTAATTAAACCTTTGCTTAAGTAACTGTCTCTTGACCCAGATGACTTGGTCAATTATAGACCTATATAAAATCTTCCTTTCTTATCTAAAATTCTTGAGAAAGTAGTTGCCAAACAAGTTTGCAATCACTTACACCATAATGAACTTTTTGAAGAGCTTCAGTCTGGCATTAGAGCTCATCATAGCACTGAAACAGCTCTGGTGAAAGTCACTAATGATATTCTCATGGCCTCAGATAATAGACTTGTATCTTTGCTCATCCTGTTGGATCTCAGTGCTGCATTTGATACAGTTGACCAAAATATTCTTTTAGAAAGACTTGAATATTTTGTTGGAATCAAAGGAACAGCACTAGACTGGATTCAATCTTATCTATCTGATCAAATTCAGTTTGTTCATGTTAATGATAGATCTTCAACATGCTCAAAGGTTACCTGTGGAGTACCACAGGGATCAGTGCTAGGACCAATTCTCTTTACTGTATACATGCTCCCAATCGGTAGAATTGTTAGACAGCATGGGATTAATTTCCACTGTTATGCTGATGATTCCCAGCTATATCTGTCTATAAATCCAGATGAAGCTAACCCATTACATAGATTACAGGCATGTCTTGAAGACATAAAAACATGGATGACTCTTAACTTTCTCCTTCTGAATGCAGACAAAACAGAAAATATAGTCTTTGGACCAGAGTCTTTGAAAAAGAAGCTGATTAGTCAGTCACTTCATTTGGATGGGATTAAACTGATTTCAGATAATGAAGTAAAAAGTCTTGGTGTTGTTGTTTGTTCAGGACTTGTCATTTAAATCCCATATCAAAGAGGTTTCTAGAATTTCCTTCTTTCATCTGAGGAATATTGCAAAAATTAGAAATCTCCTGTCCAGGGTGATGCTGAGAAACTAGTCCATGCATTTGTTACTTCAAGGCTGGACTATTGTAATTCTTTCTTACTATCAGGAAGTCCACAAACTGTAGTTAAAAACCCTTCAGCTGATCCAAAATGCTGCAGCCAGAGTTCTGAGTAAAATTAAAAAGAGAGATCATATCTCTTCTATCCTGGCTTCTCTTCATTGGCTTCCTGTTAAATCCAGAATAGAATTTAAAATCCTCCTTCTCACATATAAAAGCCTTAAATGGCCAAGCTCCATCTTATATCAGAGATATGATTTGTTCCTTATGTTCCTAACAGAGCACTTTTGCTCTCAATCTGCAGGTTTACTAGTGGTTCCTAGAAGGGCTTCTAAAACAGAATGGGAGGCAGATCTTTTTACTTATCAGGCTCCTCCTGTGGAACCAACTACCAGTTTTAGTCCGTGAGGCAGACACCCTGTCTACTTTTAAAGGCTAGGCTTAAAACTTTCCTTTTTGATATATATAGGGGAGAGAGAGAGAGCTAAATAAAAAAATAAATAAAAAAATCTAGAAAGTACTTTCTGTATTTGCTGTACAGATCATATTACTATTTTATGTCTTTTTTTTTGTTATTTTTGAAACTAAGGTGGACAAATCATTATGATCGGAAATTAAACTATCTACATCTATGTTGAGTAGCTCTAAAAAACTGAAAAAAGACACAACTGTAGAAACCACTAACTTAGAGTTATCCTTGCCAAAATATGTCAGCAGAATCGTGTCATGTGTTATAAGGCAGTAGGAAACTCTGTTCAGGTTCAAATTAAATTTCAAACTACTCCTTTATTAATTTTGCTTCACAGAAATATGATTTTACGTCTGTAGAGGGAGCAGGTGATTAGGGTAATGAAGAACTAGCCTGACGT
>JAGKQL010000016.1:218340-253186 GCA_018398635.1 Cyprinodon brontotheroides | reverse complement strand
CCCCCCCCCCTTCATGGGTTAAAGCAAACAGGACTTAGAAAGGAGCTGCTTCCTTCCCCAAAGGCTGAACTAACAATCTAATCCCAGCTGGATTACAGAGCAGCTGGGATTATCCTGAGATTAGAGACATGCAGGTTTCACTAGCTGGGTCACTGCAAGGCTGACTTATATCTAATTCAAGTCAGAATGATAGAAATTTAATGAAAAAAATCTTGGATGTTTTCTTTCATCCCAGTTCAACATTAAACTCTTCTTCAAGTTGCTTTATCACATTTAACCCTAAACCATTTGTTTGTGTCAGTAAAGTGATACAAAGATTGATTAATGTCTAACAGGTAAAGCATCGTCCAACTAAAATGATGTGATGAAGAGAAATGAAAAATACACACTTGGGGTCAGGAGGTCCATCGGCCAGTGGCTTCATGGAGAGTTTGCACAGAGAGCGGAACACCAGAAAGGCATCTTTCTGCAGGATGTGAGAGAAGCGAGCGGCATTGTTGGGTCCCTGCAGAGCCTCAGCATCCTGAGACAAAGAAACAGCATCCATCTGAATTTAGGGAACAAACCTGGACTAGGAAAGCTCCTACATTAACAGATTTAAAGGGGAACACTGTTTTTTTTGGTCCCTTGATTTTGTTCTGAAGATATTCTGTTTGCCTCCATGTTCTGAATGCTGGCGTACCATAAAGAATAAATGATGAACAGTTTAGTTTGTGCCTTCAAGTCGTTGCGACCTGTAACCCTCCTGGATCTGACCTGTAATCCTCCTGGATCTGACCCGTAACCCTCCTGGATCCTGTACACCCTCCAGGATTCAGGGACCCGCTAAACCCTCCTGGATCTGACCTGTAACCCTCCAGGATCCGACCTGTAACCCTCCTGGATCTGACCTGTAACCCTCCTGGATCTGACCCGTAACCCTCCTGGATCTGACCTGTAACCCTCCTGGATCCTGACCTGTAACCCTCCTGGATCTGACCTGTAACCCTCCTGGATCTGACCTGTAACCCTCCTGGATCTGACCTGTAACCCTCCTGGATCCTGACCCTGTAACCCTCCTGGATCTGACCTGTAACCCTCCCAGGATCCGACCTGTAACCCTCCTGGATCTGACCCTCCTGGATCCGACCTGTAACCCTCCTGGATCTGACCCGTAACCCTCCCTGGATCCTGGGACCTGTAACCCTCCTGGATCTGACCTGTAACCCTCCTGGATCTGACCCTCCTGGATCTGGACCCCCTCCTGGATCTGACCTGTAACCCTCCTGGATCTGACCTGTAACCCCTCCTGACCTGTAACCCTCCTGGATCTGACCTCTAGGATCTGAAATCTCCTGGATCTGACCTGTAACCCTCCTGGATCCAACCTGCAACCCTCCTGGATCCTGTAACCCTCCTGGACCTGACCCCGTAACCATCCTGCTGGATCCGGACCTGCCAACCCTCCTGATCTGGACCTGCAACCCTCCTGGATCCCCACCTGTAACCCTCCTGGATCCGACCTGTAACCCTCCTGGATCCACCTGTAACCCTCCCCAGGATCTGACCTGTAACCCTCCTGGATCTGACCTGGCAACCCTCCGACTGTAACCCACCTGGAACCCATCCTGTAACCCTCACCCGACAAACCCTCCTGGATCCGACCTGTAACCCTCCTGGATCCAGCCCTGCATCTCCTGGATCCTGTAACCCTCCTGACTCACCCTGTAACCTCCTCTGAATCTGACCAGTAACCCTCCTGATCTGACCACCTGGGAACCAACCAAAACCCTCCAGACAGCCTAACCGACCCACTAATGACCCCACTGCAGCCCATGGGTAGATACTGTACCGAGAGACCATCTGAGGTTATTTTAGGGTCGTCTGAATGAATAATGAGTCCAGAGCCAATCATCTTCGTTACAGTGAGGAGTTGCACTAACAGCCTGGGTCTCCATGCGCGTAAAGATGACATTGAGCATCTGAGTGAGGGTGGCCTTGGCTGTGGTCTGGTTGATGAGGTTGCGGCTGGCCAGGTAGATGTTGTAACAGGTCCTGACGGTGAGCAGCACCGTGCCCTCGTGGATCTCTATGTGCGGGGAGGTCACTGCTGTCAGCAGAGCCTGGACAGACGCCACAGGAAGAAAACGTTAGCAGACAGGATGTGTTCAGAGCACGCTGCCCTGCTGAGTCACCGCTCCACTTCCCCTTCAGCTTCACTACTGCATCAGTTCACCGCTATATGGTGGATCTACTCTCAGGTCTGCATCTAACATAAACAGAGAAGACTGCAGAACATCAGCATCCAGTTCTAACAATCAGGTTGGTTGCAGAGCCAAGGACGGCCTGAATGATCTCCACAGATCCTCAGATAGATGATGGAGAGGTTCAGGCTGCACCAGTTTATCAGAAACACGCCTGCTTTCAGACAAAGAGCTAAACAGCAGCAGGCATGTCTGATTGATCCGGGCAGCATCTAAAGCTTCCAGGTTCTGTTAAAGAGAACATCTCCCAGGGAACCTTCCCCGGACATAGAAGCAGCTGCTCCTACCTTGATGATCTGGAGCTGGACTCCCTCGTCCGTCTGTGGACCCTGGAAGCAGTTGCAGATGGTTTCCACCAGCCGGTCGATGAGCCTCTTACCCGGCGTTTTGCTGTCGGGGGCGTTGCCGGTGATGTGACCGTATGCTATCAGCTTCTACAGAGGGGAGGGCAGCAGAGGAAGATTCAGGGTCTGAGTTGCTGATGATCCCAGATCTGCAGTTTGCTAAAACCGCAGGTTAGGCCGCTGTCACAGCTCGCCATTTAGCCGACGTATTCCCACCGTCCCAGAATCTCCTGAAACGCTGCCATACGCTTATTTTTCTATCTATTTCTGTTTTATTTTGGGCGTATAAATAGAGCTTTCCTAAGGAGTCCAGAACTTCTGTCCAACGACATGCATTACGAAGCATCAGTCAAAGCTGCTCCCTAAAGGTGCATTGGAGGCTCACGGTCTGCATAAAAGGGCGTCTTTTGATCAAGGTATTAACCAGGCTGCTGTTTACCGCTCGCCCCAAAGAAGCAATAAGATAAAGTTTTGGAAATAAAAAGCAGGTTTCCTCTGGTGTCAGCAGATTGGCGTCATGTCTGCTAGGAAGTGTGTTGGTGGTGAACGCAGGGAGCAGAGAGGATCCATCACTCACCTTCTGGCTCACCCTATGATGGGGATGAAGTCTGGAGGAGAACTGGCGGTTTCCTCCTGCTGAACCCCCAGCATACCAAAACGCTGCCAATGCGCCATTATACAGTAGCTGGAAGTTAGAAACACCTGCGTTCAGCAGCTGGGACACCAGGTTTCGATACGAATGCGTGATATGCTGGAGAGAAGTTCTGGATAAGTTACGCAGAGGTTTTAGGATCAGCAGCTAGGACGCCGACTGATGAGGAACTGATGCTGAGCGGATGTCAGCCATTAGATAACTTGAGCTGGAACTGATGGACCACCGCGATGGCGACTTCTGGATGTATTTGCCGGGTTCCAGCATGTTTCAGCGCGTTCATAACTTACCCAACGTATGGCAGCGTTTTTGCCTGATTTTTCGTACGTCAGGCATCCGCTGGTCTAAATCGTCAAGGTGTGAGAGGAGCTGTAGCTGAAACATGACGCACACCTAAGGTCATTTTAGAGTAACTAGTCCACATAATGGTTGTGTCTCAGGAAGCCAGAGTATCCAGAGAGAACCCACGGCTGCACATGGAGAACATGCAGAACTCTAGCAGAAATAAACCAGTCTGGGAATCAAACCCACAACCTTCACGCTGCAAAGCAGCAGCACCACAGTCTGCCCAGCATGCAGGCTGTTCTACTGAAACTGATTCGCCTCCTTATTTCTCAGCTGACAGCTGAGGGCCATGAGTAAGACCAACGAGAGCAAACAGACGGCGCTCACTGTATAGAGCAACACCAGAGAGAGGAAACCCACCTGCAGACAGTCCAACGAGGTGCTGACGATCCGGGGCGACTTGGACTGACACGCCAGCTCGAAGGGCAGCACATATTTATCAGCTTCCACATAGTTGGCTTTGGGGGGAACGACGGTGCCGTCCCTGGAAGACACACAGCTGCCTTTAAGCCTTTACACGGCAACTTAGCGTGTTTTAACAACTGCACCCCCCATCCCTCAGTGAGGTCTAGAAGCACTAGATCTATATCCAGCCATTCAGCAGAGATCCTGCTACATGGCTGCACATCTGATTTTAGCATTTGACCAATTAGATGAGACCTGAATGATAGATTACCTACTGGAAATTAAGCTGAAATAAAAGTTAACAAGTCAAGAAAAAAGGTAAAAAGTAAAGCTAAACAGTTAATAAGCCTAGTTAACTATAATATTTAGCTTTATTAACTAAAAAATATCAGTGCCACTATCAGCATTAATGCCTCTAAGGTGATGTTGCAGTTCAGAAAAGGCACTGGAGCTTATTTTAGCTTGAAAAGCAGCAGTTTCAATATTTTCTATAGATTTTTATTTTATTGTAGGTTTATAAATGTTACACTTTGATATATACACAGTGATTCTGATAAAAGTGGGAAAATACTTGCTGCGTAAATGTTCTGTGACCATCAGAATGCTTCAGTGTTATTCTATGGGTCAAACAGTCGAGTAAAAGAACAGGAATGGTCCATCAGTAGAGGTTATGAGACGCTGTGACACCAAAGCCCCACAGCTCTGGAACCGTTACAGCTCTGGAACCGTTACAGCTCTGGAACCGTTACAGCTCTGGAACCGTTACAGCTCCGGAACCGTTACAGCTCCGGAACCGTTACAGCTCCGGAACCGTCTGAGCCAGAGGTCTGGAACCGTCTGAGCCAGAGGTCTGGAACCGTCTGAGCCAGAGGTCTGGAACCGTCTGAGCCAGAGGTCTGGAACCGTCTGAGCCAGAGGTCTGGAACCGTCTGGAGCCAGAGGTCTGGAACCGTCTGAGCCAGAGGTCTGGAACCGTCTGAGCCAGAGGTCTGGAACCGTCTGAGCCAGAGGTCTGGAACCGTCGGAGCCAGAGGTCTGGAACCGTCTGAGCCAGAGGTCTGGAACCGCACAGCTCTGAGCCAGAGGTCTGGAACCGTCTGAGCCAGAGGTCTGGAACCGTCTGAGCCAGAGGTCTGGAACCGTCTGAGCCAGAGGTCTGGAACCGTCTGAGCCAGAGGTCTGGAACCGGCCAGAGGTCTGGAGCCAGAGGTCTGGAACCGTCTGGAGCCAGAGGTCTGGAACCGGAAGCCAGAGGTCTGGAACCGCCGGAGCCAGAGGTCTGGAACCGTCGGAGCCAGAGGTCTGGAACCGTGGGAGCCAGAGGTCTGGAACCGCCTGAGCCAGAGGTCTGGAACGGGAAACGGGAACGTGGAGCCAGAGGTCTGGAAACGTCTGAGCCAGAGGTCTGGAACCGTCTGAGCCAGAGGTCTGGAACCGCCGGAGCCAGAGGTCTGGAACCGTCTGAGCCAGAGGTCTGGAACCGTCTGGAGCCAGAGGTCTGGAACCGTCGGAGCCAGAGGTCTGGAACCGCGTCTGAGCCAGAGGTCTGGAACCGTGGAGCTCTGGAGAGGTCTGGGACCGTCGCAGGCCAGAGGTCTGGAACCGTCTGAGCCAGAGGTCTGGAGGTCTGAGAACCCGTCTGGAGCCAGAGGTCTGGAACCGTCTGAGCCAGAGGTCTGGAACCGGCTGAGCCAGGAGGTCTGGAACCGCTCTGAGCCAGAGGTCTGGAACCGTCTGAGCCAGAGGTCTGGAACCGTCTGAGCCAGAGGTCTGGAACCGTCTGGGCCAGAGAGGTCTGGAACCCGTCGGAGCCAGAGGTCTGGAACCGTCTGAGCCAGAGGTCTGGAACCGTCTGGGAGCCAGAGGTCTGGAACCGTCGGGAGCCAGAGGTCTGGAACCGTCTGAGCCAGAGGTCTGGAACCGTCTGGAGCCAGAGGTCTGGAACCGTCTGGAGCCAGAGGTCTGGAACCGTCTGAGCCAGAGGTCTGGAACCGTCTGGCCAGCCAGAGGTCTGGAACCGTCTGAGCCAGAGGTCTGGAACCGTCTGAGCCAGAGGTCTGGAACCGTCTGAGCCAGAGGTCTGGAACCGTCTGAGCCAGAGGTCTGGAACCGTCTGAGCCAGAGGTCTGGAACCGTCTGAGCCAGAGGTCTGGAACCGGCGGAGCCAGAGGTCTGGAACCGTGGAGCCAGAGGTCTGGAACCGTCTGGAGCCAGAGGTCTGGAACCGTCTGAGCCAGAGGTCTGGAACCGTCGGAGCCAGAGGTCTGGAACCGTCGGAGCCAGAGGTCTGGAACCGTCTGAGCCAGAGGTCTGGAACCGTCTGAGCCAGAGGTCTGGAACCGTCGGAGCCAGAGGTCTGGAACCGTCACAGGTCTGGAACCGTTACAGCTCTGGAACCGTTACAGGTCTGAAACCTTCTGCATGGACATGATGGAGATCAAATAGATGAGACCTGACTATTCTCAAGCATGTCTTTTTTTACTGCTGTCCAAAAAAGACCTATTATTGTTGAAGAATAAAAAATAAACAGTTTAACTGCTGCAGCTGAGGCTGTTTTACTCAAACTATTTGTAATTAGAGCTCACAGTTCCTCAGTTATTTGCTTTTCCATTTGGGTACGCTAAAACAGGCGAGGATTACTTCAAAATGAGGAGGTTGGTGTTAAGACACTAAGGAAAGAAAGGTTGAAAGCTAGTTGAAAAGATACAGCCTAGTTATTAACAATTATATTTAGCTTTATAAAGTAGAAACTGTCAGTGCCAGTATCAGCATTAATGCCTCTAAGGTCTGTTGTGCCAAAAATAATATGTGTTTCTTTCACTCTGAGGGTTTTTATTGAATTTCTTCTAGAAGCACTTTTGTTATTTTTCTAAGGCCGTCTGCAGAGCTGCAGATACTGCAGTAAAGCAATGGCTGAGCTGCTAGCGAGCGGCTTCAGGCCTCCTCGGCTCTGTGGCTGCTGCTCAGCAGGAAGCAAACATCTGCAGCGTGTCAGCAGGATACTTACTTCTGTCGTTCCAACTCCTCCTTGATTTCATCTGGAACAGAGAGACAGACAGAGAGGCCAATGAGAACAATCATCTGAGGGTCATTTCCAGCCTGACAGCACGCCGCAGCAGGATACCCGGCTTTTCTCTCCTCCCATCATCTCAGCTCATCAGCTCCTCTTCATTAAGGATCCAGGGGCAGATCTAGAGGGGGTGGGGGGATGGCCCCTTTGACATTTCTTATAATGATATTTTAACTAGGGGTTAGTATTGGCATGGGTTTTGCGATTTGAAAAGTTTCACGATCAGAGCATGCGAACGGAGCGGCGCGCAGCAATTCCCTCTCAGCAGGATGTTTGATCATTCGCTCCGCCGCTCAAAGTTGCTCCTGGACAAAATCCGCTCACCTTAATTTTCCTGCTTGCTCAAATTTTCAGCAGAAGACATTTTCTGACTTTTCCTTCCTGTAATGATGGCAGGGCGCTGGGACACAGAGATTAAAAGTGGTACGAACCGCTGTGTTCAGACCTTAATGTGTAAAGATGTGCAAAGCTCTATTAGCTGCAAAGCTGCTCTCTGCTCAGTGATTTATTTGGACAATATAGATGCTGCGCGTTCATTTTCCTGTGGGTTTGTTTAGGATTGACCATAAGACGTTTTTGCCGCCTGTCAGTTCTCAGCCAGCAGATCGGACCCAGCCAGCCCCATGAACCCACAGTATTCCCAGTAACTAATAGGCCAAACTGATGAGGTTTCAGAGCTCACCACTCCACCCCCCCCCACCCCCCCCCAGCAGAGGAAATCATTTTGTGCAACACACACCAGAAATGTCCCAATCACAGTGGGACAGCGTTCAGCAGCAACCAGGAAAGTGTGAGTCATGGCGTTCTGCTCTCGAGTCTCTGATCCTGCATGAAGTGATGAATGTTTTACGGCGCTCAACCTGATAAGGGTGCAGAGCTCTAGGATGTCACTGAGACAAATGAACCGCTAACCTGAGCAGAGAGACACGCTGGCAGCACAGCAGGGGTTCAGGGGGGGCAGAGAATGTGATGCCATTAAATCCTGTTAGCGTTGCCCCCACCTTTAGATTTAAAACAGTCCGACTATGGGACTTAGTTTACCGGAGTGGTTGGTCTGAGACTGGAAGAAAACTTTGATATGATCTGTTCATGCAAAACATGAAAGATGACGAGGACTTTAAAAACTGCAAAGTCATGGAGGAAATGAAAGACGCAGTAACTGCTCTGCAAATAAAGACTAAGCTTTGAAAAACCAGAGAGAAAGAAAAAGAACAGGAACACTGCAAGACATGGTTTATCTAAATAAGTCATTTTATCTTGAACTGATGAGGAAAGTGAGACACTTTCTGTTTGAGGGAGATAACAGCCTGATCCTGAAGGTGGAGAAGACCAAGGAGATCATGGTGGACTTCAGTCTTTTAGAAGTTGAAGCTGAAGCATCGTGGGTTTGATTCCAGCTTCCTGGTTTCACATCAGGCAGCTCCTGATGTACGGATGGGTCAATGCAGCGCCTGGCTGGATCTACAGAAGCTGCTTTAGATTTCCTTTATAGAAATAATCCCACAGAGAGAGCTAACATGAAGCCCTGCAGCAAGTTCCCCCTCCAACTCGTTGCAGATGTTGGAGGGGAAACGGAGCTGATCTAACATGCAGCCATGGTTCCACCACAATCCTGATGGACAGAAACCAGCTCACCATCACATCCACAGTCTGTCGGCCCATAGTGGTAACAGTGACTGAATCTTAATCCATTCAAACCTTTCTTATTGCTGCAGTGAGAAATCAGACAGAGATTCTCACAGATCCAAACATAAATCAACCAGAAAATAACCTGATGGAACCACTGGGAGATTTCTGACATCCAGTCATCTGTTCACATGACATTCACACTCAGACAGGCCCTGTGAAGGATTCAAAACCTCCCCACACTGCCCAGCTGCTTCAATAAAGGGGGTTTGGGCTCAGGGGCGGATCTAGCACATATGGGGCCCTAGGCAACTGCCTAGTATTGCCTAATGCTAAATCCCTCCCTGTTTGGGCTGAAACTGGGCAGAGGGCGGAGCTGCAATAGGAGTCATGAGTCTTTCTACTTTCAGGATTATTTCAGTTTGTCAGGCGACTGAACAGGACCTGATCCTGGGATGAACTCTGACAGGAAACAAACGGCAGGATGAGGCCTAAGCATCAGAAATACTTTAATGATCCCAGGGGGGAAATATCTTTGTTACACACTCCAGGTATACAAACATTCATCATCTAATTCTATTCTATTCAGTTTATTTCTATAGCTCCAATTCACATCATGTCATCTCAGGTCACTTTCCAGTTCACCAGATCATCCAGTCAGATTGATTCAAAGTTTTCTATCTGGGAAAACCAGCTGATTGCATCGACTCATTGACTCTTCAGCAATCCCTCACAGTAAAGGCTGCAGCAGTTTGTCGCAGATATTTTTAATTTCTGCTCAATATTGAAGCATGGTCTGCGCTATGCTATTCCACGCCACAACGCCAGAGGGCCAATCAGGAGCTAGCTGTGGGTCTAGATACGGGCCGGGAGAAAAAACAATGGAGGGACATGAGGGCCAAAAGAGCGGGGATCCAGGTGGAAAAAAGGCTTTAGCGTTCTCACGCACCTCGCTCTGCTAGCTGCTCCATCTTCACCAGTCGCTTTCCACAATGGCGGTCAGACAAACAAAACAAGCCGTAAGGAACCAAACAGGAAATACGGATAGAGAACAGAGGATGTAGATCTGACCAATCAGAGGCCTCCTGTTCTGCAGCACTGTCTGCGGTCACCTATAATTTTGGAGAGGTGCAGCAGAGTGTTTGAGGAAGGGGGGGGGGGTCATCTGCGTCCAACTGCACTGCACATGCAGACCACCTGGTTTCTGAGTATAAACCAGCCTTAAGCATGCTTGTAGCTTACAGTGGAGAGGAAAACTCCCTTTGAACAGGAAGAAACCTCCAGCAGAACCAGGCTCAGTGTGAGCCTGCCATCTGCTGAGCTAGATTCACTGGGGTTCAAGGAGACAGAAGCAGACATAGAAAAAGAAGCATAGATACAAAAGGCAACTGTCAACCAGCTCCACAGGCGGCCCCGTCCCAGGAAACACACAGCCAGGCAGACGAAGCCCCGAGCCAGCTCCCCATGTCAGAGGATGAAGAGAGCACATCCAGTTAGTCACAGTCAGAGAAACAGGACTACACTGGAAAACAGGCCAAGCTCCAAACATCTAGAAACAAAGGTGTTGATGGCAGCAGCACAGCTGATATTTCTCTCATGGATTTGAGAAATACAATACAGCTTTCCACGCTAAATATTTATATATATATTATTTTTTACTGATCTAAAATCATGTAATCATATCGATATGCAAAGGACAGAAACATAGTTAATAAATATCAATAATTGTCAATCATTCTATTATAATCAAATCAATTATTGATATCTATTTATTCTTTTTTCTCTTTTGCACATTATTATTATTACTTTAGCTCTGGAATGAAGGAGGAGCTAATAGATGAGCAGCAGACACCGTGGGCTCAGCAGCCTGTCTGGCGTGGCGTGGCGTGGGGAACATTATCCGCTCAGGTGGAAACAGGTTCCAACATCCGGGAGAGAGATCAGAACCAGGCTGGGTGACAGAGCTACGTTCAACGCTCTGATTGGTCCGTTGGGCTAAATTAGCCCCAACAGGCTAACAGGCTAACAGAGGGATCATTAGATAGAAACAATGACGGCAGCTGGCAGTGATGACAGGGAGCAGAAACACCCACAGCTCGCGCGCCTCTTCCCCCCCCCAGTCCCCCCCAGCAGCTCGCGGCTCTTCAGGCCGTTCAAACCGGACGGAGCTGAAGTTAGCTTCCGACCTGCCGCTGGGATAAAGGAGCATTCCGCTGTTTTTATGCTCCTTAAACCATTTAATTAAAATTCACCCTTTATATAAAGTTTGCTTTAAATGACACGTTGATCCCAGAGTCTCCATCTTGATCAGCTCTATTTTCTATCATTTCTGGGCTGAACTGGATCGGAGGAGGAACCGATCAGGGAGCGGAGCCCGGATTCCCCAACAGCCGCAACCCGGACCAGGCTGAGCCAGAACCCGGACCAGGCTGAGCCAGAACCGGGACCAAACTAAACCAGAACCGGGACCAAGCTAAGCCAGAGCCGGACCTACCCAGCGCCACCTGGCAGGCTGTGCGCAGCTGGCTGTGCTGGCTCCTCTTCACCTCCTTGTCGGACAGGATTTTCTCCAGCGCCCTGGACAGAAACATGCTCTTGGTTCTGCTGTTCTCTGACCGCCGCTGCTCCTGCATCTCTCGCTCGGTAACCTCCGCTCTCCTCAGGCCGCCATGCTCCGCCTGGCGCCGGGGAAGCGAGCAGGAGCCGGGTTGTGGTTGTCCGTCCAGCAGGGCTGCTAGCTCAGCTGTAGCGCCGCCATGCTAGCTACACGTCACGTCACGTGACGAGGATGGTCAGCTAGGTGTGCCGCCCGAACCGATCCGGTACTTTAGCTTCATGTTTTTCCTGGAAAATAAAAACTCCTCCTTATTTGACTTCTTTCTTCTGTTTCTGTAACTTTTTAACATTGGGAAGGAAAATACATTAAAAGTCACATTTATAACTATCTTCATCATCATCATCATCATACGCTAAATTCAGAAAACATAAGAACTGGGATTAGATTAAAGTAGTGCTAGTTAATACAGTTATATCTTATTTATTCACATTAATTCTGTTTTTGATAAAAATTCTTTGGCTAAAATGCCATCAGAACGCTGATAATATTAAGTGTGTCTCAGCCCCCCCCCTTCAGTGTCCACCATATTGGATCAGTCCATTTGCTGCACATGTTCAGAAAGGTCCAAACAGACAGCAGCAAACCATTTGAAAACAAACCATGCAAAGAGCAGTGTTGCCAACTTAGCGCTTTAGTCGCTATATTTAGCCACTTTTCAGACCCCTCTAGCACTTTGATTTCTAAAAAGCTCCTAGCCCCAAATCTAGAGACTTTTTTCTGCTACTGGAGACTTTGGAGACAACACATCTAAAGCAGCTTAACTCTGCTCTCCAGAGCGAGTAGATTGGTAACCCGCCTCCCGCTCTCTCTCTATCTTGTCTGCTGTCATGATTCATGCAGCTATTATTTCATCCAAATGAAAAATGGAGAACAGATAAGCAGATCATGGCTTGTCTACAGTGAAAAGAAGGACTGGGTTATTTACTTTTGGCCTTTTGGAAACACAGGAAGGAGCAATCAGCTAAGTGAGCTTAGTGCTTGGAAAAAATCTTTCATTCCTTTAGAGACAGCATGAAAAGTCAGCTGAGTACAAAACATAGAGAGGAAAACAAGAAGAAAAGGGACAAGAAGAGAGGGACACAACCTAGAACAGATAATGGATGTCTATTCTATTAACATTTCTCTATCTGGAGAATGGGGCTGTTTGATGGGTTGTCTTCTCAGTTCAGAGGCCCCCTGCCTGTCTTTGCCCAGGGCCCCACATTTTGTAAATCTGCCCCTGATACTATGGAGGACCAACTCTACCATATTTAAAAATAAATACAGAAATAAATAAATGCTCAATAAATAAATAAGCATAATTGTCAATTAATTGCCACAGAAATGTAAAAAGGGAAGACAAAAATAAATAGCGGCGAAAAAATACAAAGGAAGAATAAAACAGACAAAAATATTATAGCATACACATAAATAAATACTTAAAAATATAAGTAATTAAAAAATAAAATTGAAGATTATAAAGGACAAAAAATTAATAAGGTAAATATTACAAAGTCAAATAAATAAAGAAGCTAATTAAAAGAGTTATATACATTTATGTCTCACTGTATAATTACATTTATACTTAAATTTATTTGTTTATTGTATTTTTGGTAGCAATTAATTGTATGCTTATTTATTTATTGAGCATTTATTTATTTCTGTATTTATTTGTAAATATGGCAGAGTTGGTCCTCCATAGAATGTTCCTTTAATAGGTTAGAGCAGTAAAACGTCCAGCCATAACATTTTTTCCTGCATTACTTTTACTTTTACATTTGAAGTAGTTTTAAAAATGTTACTTTTACACTTTTAGTGGAGTAAAAAGCTGAAGTTGATTTTCTAACTTCTACAGAGGGATTTATAAACAGCAGGATTTATACTTCTGCATGAGTAATAAACATGAATACTTCTACACCTCTGATTCCATCCCTCCCAGTATCTTCCACCCTGCTGTGAGAAGCTGGATGGTTTCTCTTTGCATCGTTTGCACCTCAGATCCTGCCTGCTGGTAGATCTGGGTCTATACTGGTCTGGTGCTGCAGTTCTGCTCCTGTGCTGCCAGGTATCAGCTGCTTCAGCTATCTGTCGGTGATATATCCCATACAAGGATGTTCCTGTTCCTTCACTCACAGTGCAGTCTGTGGATCCTGGATGTGGGATGTCCAGCATGTATGGAGAGTAGGGTCCGTGTTTCTAACATCAGTGGCCTGAATCTCCTCCTTGGTCCAACGTATTATCCCAGCAGGTCAGACAGAGACATAGAGAGCAGAAGCAGGCCAGCTTCCTTCGTCCATCTTGTTGAAGTGATCAGTGACCCAGAGCTCCAGGAGAGCTCGGTCCAACCACTCATCATTCATAGGGTTAACCATAGACTTAGACTCTTCTGTTGTCCACATCCTCCCGAGGATGTGGACAACAGAAGCTAAGAAGGAAGGGAACTCTGGGTAATGAAGGTGAAGAACAGCTGATGATGAACGGATCTCCAAAAACTGTTAGAATCAAGATCCAGTTCTTCTGCTCTGGTTGTCATTATGTTCGGTGAACCAGGGTTGGGTGGATTATTATTTAACTCCTTACTGACTGAAGACAATTTTTAGTGTTTTTAGTCTTTTTGGGATGTTTTTTACAAACGCTCTTTTTATAGGAGGAGTTTGCTGTGATATAAGAATCAAGCCAAAGACTTTTAAGTGTTTTAATCAGCAAAGCAAAGATGGCCGTTTATTGTCCCTCAGAGTCAGACAGCAGGAGGGAGATCACCTTGATGCCGTGGCTCAGTGGAAGATTAAAGCCTGAATAAAGCTGGAGTTTAACTTCCAATGAGACACAGAACATGGAGGATTTATTCATCTGACACAGAACATCAAATGTTCTGTGTCAGATGAAGGAGAACTACAATAAAGCTCCTCAGTTAATGATTTTCAGCTGACACTTGTTTTTACATAAATAGGGATTTTTAACTGACTTGTTAAAAGTCAAAAGTATTTAAATCCCTTCAGAAAGCTTCATGTTTGTGAGCGCCCCCTGGAGGTCAAAATGTGACAAAACACCCGCAGAGCTTCAGCCTCAAAACAACTAAAAGAAGAGAAATGGCTTCTGTTCAGGATTTCAATTCAAAAAGCTGCTGAGTGACCTCACTGCTCTGATGCGTTTATCAGCAGATGAATGGATCAGAGCCGTTCTATAGGTTGACCACCAGATGGCGACAAACTCAGAACAGATTCCTCATTGTGAGAAAAGTTTATCCAGAGGTTCTCCTCTGTGTTGAAGTAGAGTTCTAGTTCTTAGAGCAGAAACTTCATGAGGGAACCCTCCTCCTCCTAATCAGGAGTTTCACAGCTTTTCATGGAAAATAAATGCTGGAGCTGAGGCAGCAGCAGGGGCGGATTTAAGAAATGTGGGGCCCTAGGCAAAGACAGGCAGGGGGCCCTCTGAATGGAGAACACATAAACAGACCTATTATCCAGATATAGAAATGTTAATAGAATAGACATCCATTATCTGTTCTAGGTTGTGTCCCTCTCTTCTTGTCCCTTTTCTTCTTGTTTTCCTCTCTATGTTTTGTACTCAGCTGACTTTTCATGCTGTCTCTAAAGGAATGAACGATGAAAAAGATCAGGTCTTCTGTGTGATTTTTTGTAGTCTTTTTGAACCCAGTCGGCCTCAGCAGAAGGCTGCTGGACACAGCCTGGTTCTGCTGGTTTGCTTTAGATTTAACAGCAGCGGGTTTTTCTTAGAAACTTTTAACCTTTAATCTGACGGGATGATCTGATTAAACTGGATCTATAATGTGACCTGAGACGATGTGTTGTTATAGAAACACTCAAACAGATTCATTCAACTTCTTGAAAGTTGACAGATGCTCTCCATCCAGTCTGAGCTTCATTGGTTTGGCAGAAATATCAGAGGCCCAAAAAACTTAAAGTTATTTTAGTTATTAGAAATGTTTTTTTCCTCCTAATGTTCGTCCGTCACAAACAATCCTACTAAAACAGAACAGATGCTGTAGATTGGAAGTATGAATGAAGATGTATGCTTGACCCCGCCCCATCCTAGGGGCGGGGTCAGAGGTCACATCGCTAAAACCATGATCCCTATTTATTCCCCGGATTGCTGATTGCTCTTTGGCAGTACAGGGTTGAAGTGAAGCCACCGGCCGCCATATTGGTACTCCCTAGTTAGACCGGTCTCAATGTAAACAATCCGTATGCTACAGCATCGGACAATGATGATGTTCTCATTTTCAGCTAAAGACTTTTAAAATAAAGATAAATTCATCAGTTTGACCCAGACTGGCTGTTTCAGAGCATCAGTAGATTAACTTTAACTTAGAATGAAACAATCGGCCAATCACATTGCAGAGTCATTATGACGTCAATGAAGCCTATAAATCAGGTAATATAACATATTATACAATCCATGCTGATGAAGGTTCTCAGTCATCCAGGTCATAGTCATTCCGTAAAAAATTTAAAAAATATCCACTGGACTTAGTTTTCAAGATTTGAAGACGTTTCGCCACCTCTCCAGGAAGCTTTCTCAATTCACATTTGAATTGAGAATATATATATATATATATATATATATATATATATATATATATATATATATATATATATAGTATATATATATATATATATATATATTTGAATATATATTACTACATACAGTGGTCTGCAAAAGTTTGGGCAACCTTGTTAATTTCCATGATTTTCCTTCATAAATCGTTGGTTCTTAGGATAAAAACAATCAGTTAAATATATCATATAGGAGGCAAACACAGTGATATTTGAGAAGTGAAACGAAGTTTATACCATTTACAGGAAGGGTGCAATAATTGTTTAAACAAAATTAGGCATGTGCATAAATTTGGGCACCACAATAAAAAAAAATAACTCAATATTTAGTAGATTCCCCTTTTGCAGAAATAACAGCTTCTAAACGCTTCCTATAGCTTCCTATGAGAGTCTGGATTCTGGTTGGAGGTATTTTGGACCATTCCTCTTTACAAAACACCTCTAATTCATTCAGGTTTGATGGTTTCCGAGCATGGACAGCTCTCTTTAAGTCCCACCACAGATTTTCAATAATATTCTGGTCTGGGGACTAAGATGGCCGTTCCAGAACGTCGTACTTGTTCCTCTGCATGAATGCCTTAGTAGATTTTGAGCAGTGTTTAGGGTCATTGTCCTGTTGAAAGATCCAACCCTGGTGCAGCTTCAGCCTTGTCACTGATTCCTGGACATTCGTCTCCAGAATCTGTTGACATTTGGTGGAATCCATGCGTCCCTCAACTTTAACAAGATTCCCAGTCCCTCCACTGGCCACAGGCCCACAGCAGGATGGAACCACCACCAAATGTTACTGTAGGCAGCAGGAGTTTTTCTAGGAATGCTGTGTTGTTTTTCCTCCATGCATGACGCCCCTTGTTATGTCCAAATAACTCAATTTTAGTTTCATCAGTCCACTGCACCTTATTCCAAAAGGAAGCCGGCTTGTCCAAATGTGCTTTAGCATACCTCAAGCGGCTTTGTTTGTGATGTGGGCGGAGAAAAGGCTTCCTCCGCATCACTCTTGCGTGCAGCATCTCCTTGTGTAAAGTGCGCGCAATAGTTGTACGATGCACAATGACTCCATCTGCAGCAAGATCATGTTGTATGTCTTTGGTGCTGGCCTGTGGGTTGACTTTAACTGTTCTAACCATTCTTCACTTCTGTTTATCCGTGATTTTCCTTGGTCTGCCACTTCGAGCCTTAAATTGAACTGTGCCTGTGGTCTTCCATTTCCTGACTATGTTCCTAACTGTCGAAACAGACAACTGATATCTATTAGACAGCTTTCAGTATCCTTCCCCTAATTCATGATGGTGAACAATCATGTGACAGTTGTTGTGAGACTCCCATGTCGCTACTCTTCAGAGAAGATTCACAGAGGAGGGAAACTTACAATTGCCCCCCCTTAAATACTCTCTCATAATTGGGTTCACCTGTGTATGTAGGTCAAGGGTCACTGAGCTTCCCAAACCAATTTTGATTTCCAGATATTGGTTCTAGAGATTTTTAAATCAGTGAAATGACAACAGTGCCCAAATTTATGCACATGCCTAATTTTGTTTAAACAATTATTGCACCCTTCCTGTAAATGGTATAAACTTCGTTTCACCTCTCAAATATCACTGTGTTTGTCTCCTATAAGATATATTTAACTGATTGTTTTTATCCTAAGAACTTTCAACAATATATATATATATATATATATATATATAATTTTTTTTTTTTTTCAATGAGAAATACAACAAACTCTACAAAAAATGAAAGAATCATCCTCTTAAAGAATTCCTACATTGATTGATTCATTTTCTATTTTCTTCCTTAGACACAATGTCGATGGCTAACCCAGTCGATGTCTTGGAGTCGGTCAGAGAGAGTCAGACTGATGTTACGCTACATACAGGTCCTTCTCAAAATATTAGCATATTGTGATGAAGTTCATTATTTTCCATAATGTGATGATAAAACTTGAACATTCATAGATTTTAGATTCATTGCACACTAACTGAAATATTTCAGGTCAGGACAGTTATGCACTCAATACTTGGTAGGGAATCGTATTGCTGTACTCGTCGTCTCTCCTGATTTATCCGGAACCGGGTCGCGGGGGCAGCAGACTAAGCAGAGACTCCCAGACTTCTCGCCTCCGCTGACATTACTCCTCCAGCTCTGCTGGGGGAAGCCCTAGGCGCCCTCAGGCCAGCCGAGACATAGTCTTCCAGCGTGTCCGGGTCGCCCCTGGGCCTCCCCACCGTGGGACGTGGGCCGGAACACCTCCCAGGGAGGCATCCAGGGGGCATCCCAAGAAGATGTCCGAGCCACCTCAACTGACTCCTCTCTCTCGATGTGGAGGAGAACCGCTCACACTGAGCCTCTCTCCTGAATGACCCAGCGCTCCTCCCCTATCTCTAAGGGAGAGCAGCAGCCACCCTGCGGGGGAAGCTCATTTCAGCCGCTTGTATCCGGGATCTCGCCTTCTTTTGGGTCATGATCCAGATTTCATGACCATAGGTGAGGGTAGGAACTAGGGCTGGGCGATATAGAAAAAAAGCTTATCAATAAAAAAATGCATATTGATCGATATCGATAATTATTGAAAAGATTTGAAACCATATTTTATGTGCAGCTCTGCCTGGACTTTTTTATGATATTGCTAAATTATTTATTTTTAATAAAAACACAAACACAGACTTCCAATTAAATCTTTATTTAACCAACTTTTAACCACATAACAGAATTGTTTTAAAGAAAAATAACTTAAGAGACCTGAGTTATGTTATTAAATACTGACAAAGAATAAACTAAAGTGACCAGAAAGTGACCAAAATAAATATAACAAATAAATAAATTATATATTTTCCGTAGATTCCTCGGAGGAGAGCACGCACCGGGGCCTACACCAGCTCGTATTCCCTGCGGTGTGAAAGCGGAGATGATAATAAAAAGTTGGTTTCACCGTATCAGACTGGTTTTCACTGGTTCCCACACACTTTTTCCCCAGATGATTGTAAAGTTTTGTTTTGGTCCGACTTTGCCATGACCGAACCACTGCCAGACTGCCGAACTGCAAAAACCTTTCTTTTGGAACAGTTTCCTCCGCCTCTTTGCTGCACATCTTCATGTGCTCTGTGTTGTGGTTTGAGAGGGCGGCGCTATGACGGCGCGTGCTGGGTCGCGATTGTGATTGGTTGGGAGGAAGTAGTGACTAGCTTAAAACCTACATGCTAGGCTACAATGAGAAGGAAGGAAAACTGCGTTTCTTTTTATCTAACTTTTATCGACCCTCTTTTTTCTATTGCGCCACACGCCTCATCGATCGATATATATCGTTATTGAATTATCGCCAGCAGCTGTAGGAACGTAGACCGCGACCGGTAAATTGAGAGCTTTGCCTTTTTCGCTCAGCTCTCTTCACCACGACAGACCGGTGCAGCGTCCGGTGATGGGTTGCAGCAGCCAGCACTAATCCGTCTATCGATCTCCCCAGCTCCATTCTTTCTCACTCGTGAACAGGACCCCAAGATACTTGAACTCCTCCACTTGAGGCAGGGACTCTCCTCCAACCTGAAGGGGACAAGCCACCTTTTTCCAGTCTGAGAACCATGGCCTCGGACTTAGAGGAGCTGATTCTCATCTCGGCCTTCACACTCAGATGCAAACCGCACCAGCGCTGTAGGTCTTGGCAGGAGGGAGCCAGCAGAACTACGTCATCCACATAAAGCAGGGACGAGATCCGCTGGTCCCCAAACCACACCCCCTCTGGTCCTTGGCTGTGTCTAGAAATCCTGTCCATAAAAGTTATGAACAGGACCGGTGACAGAGGGCAGCCCTGTCAGAGTCCAACATGCACTGGGAACAGGTCCGATTTTATGCCGCAATGCTAACCAGACTCCTGCTCTGCTTGTACAGAGAACTGATGGCACCTAATAAAGGGCCCCCACTCCATACTCCTGGAGCACCCCACAGGGCGGCACACAAGGGACACGGTCGTATCGCCTTTCTCCAAGTCCACAAAACACATGTGGACTGGTTGGTAAACTCCCATGAACCCTCAAGCACCCTGCAGAGGGTGTAGAGCTGGTCCATTGGTCCAACCCTGAAGCCTTGCCACCATGGAGTTTTTTGACCACCTCGGTGACTTTCAGCCTAGGTGATGAACGTGAATCCAGCCCCAAGCACCCTGTATCTTCTTCCCCCGTGGAAGGCGTGTCTGTGGGGTTGAGAAGATCCTCAAAGTATTCCTTCCAACCCCCTCACAATATCCTGCTTCAAGTTCAGTCAGCTCCCCACTCCCCACTGAAAAACAGTGTTAGCGTTTCCCCTCTGGAGGCGTCGGACGGTTTGCCAGAATCGCTTTGAGGCTGACTGATAGTCTTTTTCCATGGCCTCTCCCGATTTCCTCCCAGGCCCCAGATTTTGCCTCTGCAACCTCCCGGGCCGCGACACGCTTGGCTTCACGGTACCTGCTTGCTGCTTCAGGAGTCCCACAAGCCAGCCAAGCTCGATATAGGACTCCTTCTTCAACTTGACAGCATCTTTTACTATCGGTGTCCACCACCGGGTTCGGGGATTGCCACCACGACAGGCACCGCAAACCTTACGGCCACAGCTACGGGCAGCCGCATCGACAATAGAGGCAGAGAACAGAGCCCATTCGGACTCCATGTCTCCAACCTCCTCCGGGACCTGAGAGAAGCTCTCCCGGAGGTGGGAGTTGAACACGCCCCTGACTGAGGGTTCCACCAGACGTTCCCAGCAGACCCTCACTACTCGTTGGGCCTCACCACCAGGTGGTGGTCGGTGGACAGCTGCGCCCCTCTCTTCACCCGGTGTTCAGATTACGCGGTCAAGATCAGAAGATACCACTACAAAGTCTATCATCGACCTTCGGCCTAGGGTGTCCTGGTGCCAAGTGCACTGATGGACATCCTTATACCCAGAATATTGCACAGAAGTCCAATAATGAGACACCAGACTCCCGATCACGCCTCCAGGTGTCACTGTCGTTTCCTACGTGGGTGTTGACCATGTTTCCCACGTGGTCAACACCCACGTGGTGGGGAATCCTTTAGCAGAAATGACTGCTTCAATGCGGCGTGGCATGGAGGCCATCAGCCTGTGGCTCTGCTGAGGTGTTATGGAGGCCCAGGATGCTTCCATAGCGGCATTTAGCTCATCCACAGTGTTGGGTCCTCCAGACTCTGGCACCTTGATTTCCAAATGACGTGCAAAACTGAGCAACAGTCCAGAGCTGCTTCTCTGTAGCCCAGGTCAGGCGCTTCTGCCGCTGTTTCTGGTTCAAAGGTGGCTTGACCTGGGGAATGCGGCACCTGTAGCCCATTTCAGTCCATTTTAGTTATTTTATCTTTTGTGCAGCACTTTGGAAACCCTTGTGTTTATTTAAACCGTGCTATATAAATAAAGTGGATTGGATTTCCTGCACACGCCTGTGCATGGTGGCTCTGGATGTTTCTACTCCAGACTCAGTCCACTGTTTCAGGTCCCCTAAGGTCTGGAATCGGCCCTTCTCCATGATCGTCCTCAGGGTCCGGTCTCCTCTTCTGGTTGTGCAGCGCTTTTTGCCACTTTTTCCTTCCCACAGAGGCGCCTTGATGCAGCAGCACTCTGGGAACAGCCTATTGGTTCAGAAATATCTCTCTGTGTCATAGCCTCTGGCTGAGGGGGTCAATGATGGCCTTCTGGACAGCATGCAGGTCGGCAGTCTGACCCATGATTGGGGGTCTGAGTGATGAACCAGGCTGGGAGTTTTAAAGGCCTCAGGAATCTTTTTCAGATGTTTAGACTTAATTTGTTGATTCAGATGATTAGGTGCATAGCAGCTCGTTTAGAGACCTTTATCATTATATGCTCATTTGGTAAGATAGGAATGTTGGGTTTTTATGAGCTGTCTGCTAAAATCATCCGTATGAAGACAATAAAAGACCTGAAATATTTCAGTTAGTGTGCAATGAATCTAAAATATATGAATGTTCAAGTTTTATCATTACATTATGGAAAATAATCAACTTTCTCACAATATGCTAATACTTTGAGAAGGACCTGTAGATGGATTTATCGCTTAGTTCATCCACTGACTGGGAAATGACCTGTGGAATGACTGTGGAACGTCTCCCTGCAGACAGAAAACTGCTGGTTTCTGCAGCCAAATGCTGCTCAGGGAGGGATTTTCACTGCGCGTCTCTGTGGGAGAGGGGAGTACCAATATGGCTTCACTTTTTCAGCCAATCAGCAATCCAGTGAATAAATAGAGATGAGTGGGTAGAACAATCCAGAACAACCTTCACATGATTAAAAAAAAGACCAAACCAGTAAATATTGCTACATATTAGTTTATGGTGTCCAGTCCAGCTTTGGCCGGTCAGCAGTTACAGGTCAACATCTACCTTTTCTTAAATCTCCAGTTTAAACATTTTCCTTCATGATAAAATGTACATCATTAAGCATCGATATGAAAATACTGACATTCTTCATTATAAATCTATATCTGGCTAAAAAAAAAGAAAATCATTTAAAAACAGACTGAAAGCGAAACATCTGCCTTTGATGTGGCTGCTAATACAACCGTCACCCAAAAATAATAATTCACAGTATGAGAAATCAGAAGTAGTGTTAATTCGATGCAGATTTCCACCCATTCTTCAACCAGAGAAGCGAAATCCACTGAAATTTGCTGTAGAGAAAACTCTAACGTACCTTGAGATTTACGACCAAATATATATATATATGTATTTAAAAAATGGGTACAAAGAAAAAAAAACAAAGTTGAAAGATTACAGAATAAATAAAACAGTTGGTGTGGTTACAATCCCAGTGTCCTGTGCTGAAGTTCAGATATAAGGCTACAAAATTAGCAATAATTACTAAAGATTTCCATGAAAACCAAAACCAGCCTCATCTGGACCCTCAGGGTCCAAACCTCCAGAGTACCCTGTGAACATCGGCTTTCGTCCCTGTGCTGCAGGAACATCGGCTTTCGTCCCTGTGCTGCAGGAACATCGGCTTTCGTCCCTGTGCTGCAGGAACATCGGCTTTCGTCCCTGTGCTGCAGGAACATCGGCTTTCGTCCCTGTGCTGCAGGAACATCGGCTTTCGTCCCTGTGCTGCAGGAACATCGGCTTTCGTCCCTGTGCTGCAGGAACATCGGCTTTCGTCCCTGTGCTGCAGGAACATCGGCTTTCGTCCCTGTGCTGCAGGAACATCGGCTTTCGTCCCTGTGCTGCAGGAACATCGGCTTTCGTCCCTGTGCTGCAGGAACATCGGCTTTAATCAGTCATAGGTCGGGTTTTTTACAGTGCACAGAAATATTGCAGTCATCAATGGATTTGCTGTAAGGGGCCGTTTGGCTCCTCCTCTAACGACCTTAGAGTCAGTCTGGAGATCAGATTAATGCACTAATCCCATAATCTGGAGGTTCCCTTCACATGATTTGTTCCCTAAAAGATGATTCTGATTGATTCCACCGGAATTAAAATGATTTTATTCTAAATACAGTGACGTTTAAAATAATCAAACCGCCTGGATCCAGCAGAGGGCGCCATTTCTTCTCAAAGAGAAGGAGGGAAACCAAACAGGTGACCTTTGGCCAAACACTAACAGAACCGAACAGAAACCAGGAGTTTCTTCTGAAACGTCAGGTTAGGATTCTCAGGAACGCCGTTGGAGGCGGATCCTCGCCACGCCGATGCTGACCATGACGCTCTACACACATCATGGCGGCTGCTCTTCATCTTTAGCAGTGCTCAGCCAGAGATCCTCTCCATGCAGACGGTTCTGGAGAAGCTTCCAGTTACACTGACAACATGTGACGATGAGCTCCATGGAGCCCCAGCAGACGTCCAGATGTTCCAGCAGGTTCCTTAAGGCCTCTTCAGTGGATTTAACTGATCTACATCTTTAGCTCTCTGAAGCTAAACTGTCTCACTTTCATTCTTTGGCTTGAAAACATTTTTTTATTTTTACAGTCTGAGGCTCATCAGCCACATGAATCTGTTTAGTTTTGCAACAGGAAAAGATTAAATCTGCTGCTCCTTCACTGATGGACTGCTTAATCAGTCTAAACCGGTTTGGATCTCATTTCTTTTAGCTCTAAGCTAACGTTCCAGCTGATCACAGACGCTTCAGTCTAAAAGAGAATTCACGTCCAGATTACTGACTTTTAAAAGTCGCAAGCTGGAAGTTTATGAGATAAAGCGTAAAAACACAGGCGGGGTCTAAAAGGCGCCCCCTGGTGGTTGGACCCAATTCTTGGGTTATTTCCTTCCAGCTTTAAAGGAAAAGTCGCTCGCTCATATTCAGAATCCAAACTTCTGAAAGTTCTTTAAATGTGAAATGATTCCATCCTGTTCAATAAATGATCAGTGTTTTTAATTCAGAGTAATTTTCATGTGAATGTGCTTTACTGGAGGCATCCATGTTTATCAAAGAACACTACTGCCACCTACTGGTTAGTGACATTGTCACGGTCGCGGTATCGGCTGTTGATCAAGTCCCAGTGCTGTATCTGGTGTTTCTTCACAACAAGCTATTATCCAAGTCATCTTGAAAACATTCTTCTTCCAAATGTTGGCTACATATTAGCGGGTTTTTCTCTGGCCAGGAGTTCGATGGCAAATCCTCCCTCTTCAAGTTGGCGATCCAGCGACCAACCCGTCCAGGAGGAGGATCAGGAATCAGAAAGGTGGAATAACTCTTTTTTTTCACTTTTACCCGATGTATTCCAGCATCCAGCTGCCATGCTGCGTGGGCATTGTCAGTTTCACTATAGCTCTGGTGAATTTCAATGGTGAAGTCCTCTGGAAATCTTCAATAATTGTTGTTGATTGCAGATGTGTCTAGTAGTTCCCATTGATTTAGCTTGGAAAGCGGGGAGAATGGCGCTAGGCTTTACCGCACCGTGGCGTCACTGCTGGAAGATGGCGGGAGGAGGGGGCTACTATATTTGGGCAAAAATGGCGCTCCCAGACTCAGTGATAGCGACGGAAATTATTTATATTTTTTTACTGATTAAAGCTAAATTCATTAAATCACTGTGAACGTATTAGTCTCAGGTATAAATATTGATCATTGATTTTTCCTTGCTGGACTTTTCCTTTAAGCAGAAGCAGCCTGAGCGCCACAGAAAGGCCTCGCCTTTAACAAACAGGGAAGAGAATCAGTTTGGCTCAGCTGCTGTTTGGACGTGACTCAGCCTCAGGTGGGACATGGACGCTCACGTCATCCCGCTCACCTGTATTTACCTACGCTGAGAGCAGAGCTGCTAGAACTGAATCAAGTAGAAGGAAGGAAAGACTTCAGGTGTAAAAACTGGCACCTCTGGGAAAGAGCAGGAAAGAAGCACAAAGCTGAGATAAATGCAGCTTTCTGATCCGTTTCTGTTTGGATCAAACTTTCTCCTTTCTAATCGAATGCCATGTCAGGCCCACAGCACCACAGATCCTCCACCATGCTGGAAGCCAGGGCTGGGCCGTTCAGTGATTTGATCAACATTCTGAAGATTTGTGTAAAATCCAGATTTTCTTCCCTGGGACTCCGTAGCTCAGAGGGACGTCGGTTCTTCATGATTGTTCTTAGATCTGCACCAATAAATCCTCTTTCTGTGAGACACCATTATTTAACAGCATTTTGAAAGCTCACCTCCCAGAGGGGGGGTTGAAGTTTAAAGTGAAGTAGGAGGGGCGTTCAATAACTAATGCCTCTGACCCATTTCCAGTTATTTGACCTCACTGGAATTTAGCATGTAAGGTTATTTATATTTCTATAGATTAAGTGGAAAATGACAGCAGTGAACTAATTGATGGTTTCTGATTTACAGATGTTTGATCTGAGTCATGAAAAGGACAGGACCTTTGTTTCTAGATGTTGGAGCTTGGCCTGTTTTCCAGGTGTAGTCCTGTTTCTCTGACTGTGACTAACTGGATGTGCTCTCTTCATCCTCTGACATGGGAGCTGGCTTGGTTGAGCCTCGTCTGCCTGGCTGTGTGTTTCCTGGGCGGGGCGCCTGTGGAGCTGGTTGACAGTTGCCTTTTGTATCTATGCTTCTTTTTCTATGTCTGCTTCTGTCTCCTTGAACCCCAGTGGGTGATCCAACCTAGCAGATGGCAGCTCACACACTCCTTCCTGGTTCTGCTGGAGGTTTCTTCCTGTTCAAAGGAGTTTTCCTCTCCACTGTGGCTACAAGCATGCTTAGTGTGAGGGATTGCTGAAGAGAGTCAATGAGTCGATGCAATCAGCTGGTTTTCCTTAAATAGAAAACTTTGAATCAATCTGACCGGATGATCTGGTTGATCTGTAAATTGGCGCTATAGAACTAAAGTGAATAGAGTGAAAATGTTCCACGCCGCCATACGTTGGGGCATCATAAGGCCTCTTAGGTCTCCTGTGGCGTGTGGATCAGTGATCCGCATGCCACAGGAAGTGGGTCAGGAGCATTTCTTTTTTAACGCCCCCCTTCCCCCACATCATTTTAATTCTGAACTTTAAGGGTAGAAAAACAAAATGTGATTAGACTTTAAGCTAAATCTCCCGGCAGTACGGGGCCAGAACATGGAGACAGGTCAACGTTCTGAAATGTTAGCAGGAAAAAGGATTCAGCTTCATCTTTTCCAGAGGTGCAGCTAAATGTTTCAGGAAATAATCTGAGATTCAGGGAATCCCGGCCGCTCACAGGAAGCAGTTCCCTGAACTAGATCCAATCAGGACGCAGTGATTAAAGTTCAATTCACCACTATGGCGCCGCAGCAGCCTGCTGTTTACCAGCTGCTCTGCCGCCCTCCAGTGGTCAGTGAGGGACGCGCGGCCTACAGCGTGATGACAGTCCCTTCCTCCTCCAGGCTCCGCCTCTCCTTCGCCCTGTCGGGGGACGGAGTGGCGGAGCTGGTGTTGGCGTTATTTAGCGAGCCACTGCTGCCGCGCAGCGAGCCGTTGGCGTTAGCGGAGAAGGCGGAGCCGGAGCTGCCGGCGGAGCGCAGGTTCAGGTGAGGTTCGTAGCGCGGCAGAGAGGGCATGCTGTGGTCGGAGGCGGAGCGTCCGACGCCCTCTGCCTCCCCCCCCACCTCGATCACCAGGTCCTCGTCATCCTCGTCGCTCTCCAGCTCCCCGACGGGGAAGTTCTGGATGATGTGCGTCGGTCCGGAGGCGGCGGCGGCGTGGGCAGAGTAGCCGTGGTAGCTGGCGCCGCTGTCCGAGGAGCGGCCCGAACTCCCCGAGGCGACGCCTCCTCGGACGATGTTGTTGCGCTGATTGGCGGGCTTCACGGTGATGATGAGGTTGTGGCTGTTGGCGATCATCATGTCCGTCACCTGGTCCAGAGACTTGCCCGCCACCTCGATGCCGTTGACCTCCAGAACCTCGTCGTTAACGGCCAGCAGGCCGGTGCTCTCCGCCAGCCCGCCCGGCACCAGGCGGGAGATGAAAATCCCCGGGACCTTCTCCAGACCCTGAGGGGTGACCCGCACGCTGGACCCGTCCCGGATGTAGAAGCCCAGCGGCTTCTCCTGGCCGTGCTTATACAGGCGGACGCGCCTGTGCGTCTCCGGCAGGATGTCCACGTCGATGATGGACGATACGGGCCGGAAGTCTTTTGGGAGGCTGATGATGACCGGAGGCTTCTTTTTGTTTGGGTCGGGCCGCAGAAGGACCGCTGAAAGTACCGTGTTCTTCTTCCTGGTCAGAGAGTCTGTCCCAAACGTGGAGTAATCGGCTTCCTCTGCAAAACACAAGAGACAGGAAGTTAGACAGAGAAGAAGACGAGAGGAGGAGGACAAATGGCGGCGACAGATCCAGGTGGAAGGGGTTCCTGGATGGAGCTTCAGGTCTCACTAAGCCACCAACCAGCCATGTTTACCTAAAGTTCTTCCGCCTCATGAGGCCTTCAGGTCGATCTGCTCCGTTATTCACTGACGGATCATGAACTTCCTGTTCCAACTCTGATTAAAGTCATCAGCAAACAAAGGTCCGCAGGTTCGAGCCTAAAGCGGGACCATCAGCCTGATCGGAAACTCAAATAACCCACTGTCTCACTGCTCAGTGAAGGCACCTCCCAGGATCTACTGATGCAGACCAAGCCTTGCTGAGGAGTCAGTGAAGGGTTAATGGATGCAGGCGGAGGAAGGACAGGTGTAGGGAGAGGAAGCCATGTTGGTCCGTTAACTAAGCACTAAATTCATCTTTAGAAACAAGAAGAATCAAACATCTGAACAGAAGCTGCAGCGCATGTGATGGAGGCCGAGGGAACGTCTACTGGAACCCCTGCAGGATCAACCACCTGCTACTGGAAAGGTGATGATGCAGGAGGACGATTTCAGATGTTTGAGCAGAAGCCAGACGGCGTCATGGAGGATCTGCTGCCTCTTTCTACGGCCGAGTCGCCGCCGTTTGACGCGGTAAAAATCCATCTTTAATGAAGTCGTCCTGTTTTAAGGTATGAACACGTTTCCACACTAATAACAGAAACTACTGACATATTCTATTTAACAGAAATTGGACTTTGTTAAAAAAATTCAAATTTTTCTTCATTATGAACAGGAAGCATGATCACATCTACAGAATTAGATCCTAACTAGTGCTGCAACCAGCGATTATTTAATCTACCAATTATTTATGCAATTAATTGATTAATAATCGGATATAAAAAGGTTCTTTTTATGAAAATAAACCAGATGAAACTAAATCTTTTTTATGGATTATAGAGCAGACTGGAGAAAAGTTTGTTTTTACCTAAAATGCAAAATGTTGACATATCTTTTAATAATTTTGGTATAATTGCTGCTTTAAGTGAGTCTCTCTGTCAGCTAAAGGCACATTTTTCTATCTTTATACTTTAAGATGAACTGATTTCTGAATTAGTTGAGGATTATTTTAATTGATTAATTGTTTCAGCCCTAATTGCAACCTTATTTTTTCATAATTGAACCTTTGGTTGTAATTAAAACTAGTTACTATCAGAGTTCATTCTTAGTGACTTTTTAGAGTAATCTGGGAGTTCTGTTGCTAGGCAACCATCAGCTAACGGCTCAGACCTCCTGCTGTGCTTCACCTATTTTTACTGTTTTCTATCAAAGACTTTTCCATTTATAGTAAACCCTTCTTCTAAATAAAGCTTCACTGAGGCTGGTTTTTAGGCCGCCTCCCTCTCCTGCAGGGTGGGGGGTATGGGCTCAGGTTCTGACGGGTTCGGGCCGAGCCTCTCGCCGTTCCGTCCCTAAACCTGAACAAAGGATGGATTGTTCTGAGGAGCAGCGGCCGGCTCACGTTTCAGTTCCCATGAGGCGGCGCTCCAGTTCCTTCATGTCTCTGATATCCGTGCGGAGCCTGAACCCACCAGCGGCTCCTCTGACGCCGGGATGTAAAGATGCCTCATCATTGAAGCCGCCGCTCCAGCTCGCCATGGCTGCATGTCATTCCATCCATCCCACCCAGAGCCAGAGGGATCTGGACCTTCCATCAGGAAGGAGGCCGAGTTCATATAATTAGATAATATGCACTCGAAATGAGACACTGCTGTGGTTTATATTATTATTTTAGATGAAAACTGTCTGACTTTCCTCTTCGATTCAAGCAGAAAATCAGTATTTTAAGAAAAAAGAAATCAGTTAATTAGATTGAGATGTTTTGCTGTGCAGCGAGCTTCTACTCTAACATTAGAGGCCCCCCAGTGAAAAACTGTGAAAATCTACATTTCCAGCCTTTAGTGAATCCAGGATCAGACATTATTACCTTTGGAACATTTAAAATACGGAGATTTTCAAGGCAAAAATTTAATGTCATTATAATAACAAGAAACGAATATATTAAGAAATCTAAGAAAAAAATTCACGAAAAACACGCCGGGGGGGCCAGGGGTGGCCAACCTGCCTAATGCCCTGGCCCCCCACAGCCCCCCCACTTGCCAGTGTAAATAGTAGCAGCATCAGTTCAGCATTTCCTCCCGTTCTGCTCAGCCAGCGATGGAATCCCAATAAACCGACATCTGAGGAGGTTTTTACTGAACTCTGGTTTCTACCAGCAGGTTTAACACAAACCATGAAATTATGGCTTCAGTTTCAGGGGCCACCCCAAGATGTTTAGTGGCCCCATCTGGCCCCCCATGACACATTCCTGGAAGCGCCCTTGGCTGAGAGTGAAAGAAGACCTAACCTTAGAGGCATTAATACCAGCACTGACTGTTTTAGTTTATAAACCTAAATCTAACTGTTAACGAGGTTTATTAACTTATTAACTTAACTTCCAGCAGGTCATTAATCATTCAAGGCTCATCGAACTGGTGTTAGAAATCAGATGTACAGAGTGGATGGATGTAGATCTTGTTCTTCTAGACCTCACAGGGGGGGCAATGGATCATATAATCATTAAATGTTCAGCATGATGGAAGCAGAAGGAGGGAATCTGCCTCATGCTGCTGATGATGATGATGATGCTGCTGACCGCCACAGACCAGCTGACCTTCAGCGTCCGTCCTCCCAGGCCGCTCTGAGGGCGGGGCATCAGCCAGATTGCTTTAGTCACTCAGTAAACACTCCAAAGGTTGCCTGCGGCGCTGCGGGTGCAGCTATGCTCCGTCTGGCCAATCATTAATCTGCACAGTCAGAGCAGAACTATGAGGGGAACAGGTCCGTTCCTCTTCCTCTATGGTTCCAGAAATGTCCAAACTTTCAACAACCCGCCAGAACTTCTCCTTCCAGCAGCCGTCTGTGGTTCCTGCATGAGAAGCTTCAGATGTTTGAACAGATGAACGGAGCGGAGAGGCTGGATTAGTGATGGAGCAGGAATGCTGGCTCTCTGCAGGCTTATCTTATCCTGAAGGGGGGGGGTTCTGAAAGGTGTTTGGATTCCTAACGTGCCTTTATGACATTTTCACTTCTCCGACGGATTCTAACGTTAAGCTGCTGAACAGATTTTATTATTAGTCAATGGAGTGGAAATAAAAGGAGCTGAACTGGATCCAGTGGGTTTCAGTGGATGAATGTTCATTAATTAGGAAATTCCCCCAGAAGGAGTGTTTGTTATTCCCTCCCCAGTGTGAAAGGGGGGAATCTCTGCTGGGAACCACTGAGCTGCTGGTTAAGCTTGATGCCTGGATGACGAAGCTGCTGCCTGGGCGAGTGCTTGAATCGTGGTCTGCACAACGCAGGAAGGACAATCAGGAACTAGCTAGGATTGATCCAACGCCGGACGACACACAGTTCACCCGTTCCCCAAAGATCAGCCGTGGCGCTGCGGGTTTTGGCTTCGGGTTCAAACCAACAGACCGTCGCTCAGAGCTACAAACTAGCGTCCTGCCCGGCGTCTGGGATAGAGTCCGAGGTGAGCCAGGCGCTGTGGGCGGAGCTACAGCCAGAGCTTCTGCCATTAGGGACCAAACAGGAAATACGCATAGAGTAGAGCGGATGGAGAACTGACCAATCAGAGGCCTCCTCTGCAACATGCAGACGACCAGGTTTCTGAGCATAAACCAGGCTTTACACCGCACCACAACAGGAAGTAGAACACAGCCTCTTCCTATCAGCGACTGACATGGGAGGTCTTCCTGAATTTGATGGAGGTATTTATGGTCACAGGACAGACTGCTCAGACCAGCCTGACGGGACGCAGACAACCAATCGGATAATCACGGATGTCACGCAGACACTCTGAGCACCGCGCTCAGGTTTCTGTAATCCTGTAGTCTGTGAAGCGTGGAGCTGAGTCGAGCAAATACATCATTTTTAAGAAGAAATGACACCAAAGCTGTGATTCGCTAAGATGTTAACATCAACCTCACTCTCATCAGAAAGGATCATTAAAACATCGCTCCGTTACGGGCGCCATCTTGCTACTATGCTAGCAGAAAAGCATTGAGAGTGAGGCATCGTAAAGTCCCGCCTCCTCTACTGTGATTGGTCCAGAGGCAGCAGCGGTTTATCAGACTGAATGATGCGAGACAGTTCAACCAGATCATCCAGTCAAATAGATAAAAGTTAAAGTTTTCTATTTAAGTTAAAGTTATCTATTTAAGTTAAAGTTTTCTCTCTGAGGAGAAGCGGATGTTTGCATCGACTCATAGAGTCTGGAATGGAGCAGACCCCCAGGCTGCTGAGCCAGGCTAACCTCCCAGCATGCAGCTAGAGAGGAGAACATTAACGCATCCTTCCTTACTTCAAAGCTAATTTCACCTCTTTGCAAATTAAGATCATCTTTGGTTATCTAACATAAAACCCAGCCTGAACTGTGATGTCATCATTTTATTGATTATTTTCAACACTTTTTCATTTCTTCTTTGTTGTAGTTGGACAGATGGCCGCTCACACTGAGCCGCTGGAGCTGCTGGAGGTTTCTTCCTCTTTTTCCTCTCCACTGTCGCTACAAGCAACGCATGCTTGAGTGTGAGGGATTGCTGAAGGAGTCAATGAGTCGATGCAATCAGCTGGTTTTCCTTAGAATAAAAACTTTGAATCAATCTGACTGGATGATCTGGTTGTTTTATTTCTATAAAAGTGACCTGAGATGACATGATGTGAATTGGAGCTATAGAAATAAACTGAACTCACTGACAGAAGCAAACTGTTGCACACGGGGGCCACCGGGCCCTCCAACAACCATCGGTAGGAAATACGAGCGAGGCGTCTTGCTCAAGGACAACGAGATTGAGCCGGATGGGGAATATAACCGACAACCAGGGCAAACAAAGTTGCAGGGCAAACTCCTGCATCCATACAGGTGCAGATTGATCCGTTTGACTTGAACTCCTTCCACCTTTTCATCCGAACACTCAGCCAGTTTTTGTAACTTTAATCATGAAGCGAAGCTGATTGTTGTGACAGAAAATCTGATTCCGGTTCTGGAACAATGTTCATCCAGTAACAGAGAGTTCTGGTTCTAAATCAGGAAGTAAACGCTTCCCAAAGCAGAAACCAGCAACATGCAGCCTGACATCATAAACTTCACAGCTTTAAAACATGAACAGGGAGTCTGAATGCACTTCCTGCTGCGGCGATGCGTTCAGGCGTTCGCTCTCTGGGTTCTCTCATTACAGCCGCGTCTGGAGGCTCCGCCTCCCTGCTGGGATTCAGTATCAGAACCACAACCATCCTAAAAGATAAGGAGCTTTCTCTGCAGCATAATCATCTCCAGCAATAACACCAAGGATCCATTATTCCCCCCTCCCTGCTGGAAACCTGACACTGCTGCCGCCTTTCATCAACACCAGGAAGTAGCCACATCCCAGGCGCCTTTATCACAACTGTAGCGTCTTTGTTAATATTTTAGCTATAAATACATCTGCCTGCTGCAGCACGTCCTCTAAAGTCGCACGCCGCCCGTTACGGTCCAACTTCATCAGACAATCAATCGTCTCGCGGTTCATCCCCCTCAACTTCTCCACAAATCCCCAAAAAACTTCATTCCACAGCCGCCGTCTGCAACCAGAGGTCCGAATGGACCCAATTAGAGCAACAACCAACGCCGCTGGAGGAGCTCAGATGGAAGGATGAATAATTATTCATGTTCTGAGCCTTTAGAGAGGGAATCAGTGGGTGGTCCTCCTGGTTTAGGGTCTGTAGGGGAACCTGCTCCAGTCAAACCAGACCAATAGGAACACTGGGTGACCGTGGCAGAAGAGCCGGCCCTGAAAAACAACCTGATTAAAGAGAACCATCCAGGAGAACGGAGCAGGGCTTCGTTCAGAGAGATCGTGCTCCAACAGGAAGATCAGAGTCTGAACAAAAATCAGGAGAAAGTCTGAAACCTGAGGGCTCAGCTCAGACCCAGGGCTTCTGGAAACAGTCCTGTTTGTTGATGACAGTCTGGGATGTTTGCTACACAGCTGGTGCCGAGGGGTTCCTGACACCAGCTGATACGGGGGGTGGGGGGAGACGGAGGAGAGAAAAACAGGAGGAGGAAGCAGAGCTGGAGCTCCACAGATTCAATAAAAAACCTTTCAAAGGGTAAATTCCAGAAGTACAGCGGCCGGTTCCACTGATAAGACCAGGCTGAGAAGGGGCGGGGCTTATACTGCCTGAGGCAGACGAGTCAGGATGGATGGCTAACTGGGCTCATGTGAAGAATGAGACCAGATTAATTATTAAACACTTCCTGTCATTAGGACTGATTATCCTGCTTCTGGGCGCCACACGCCCAGCCTCATCATCATCATCATCATCATCATCATCATCATCCTTCCTCATGTTTAAATTCATTCAGATCCAGAACTGAGAGAGGAGGATGAGGAGGAGGATGAGGAAGAGAGCCCTGGAACAGCAGGTAGCAGAGAAGAGAAAAAGGAAACCTGAAGGAAAAGCCAACGGCGCAAGGCCGGCCGCGTTCCCGACGTCCAACGCCAAGGCCGCCGCTGCCTCGACGCCCAAGGCCGCCGCTCCCGACGCCTGCTGGCCGCCGCTGCTCTCACGCCCAAGGCCGCTGCCTCCGACGCCCAAGGTCGTCACAAGCCTTCGACGCCCCGCTGCCGCCGCCTCGACGCTGCTCGACGCCCAACTTCAAGGCCGGGCCGCTCCTCGACCGCCCAACGTCGTCAAGCCGCCACGACGTCCAAGGTCGCCGCTGCTCCCGACGCCCCGACGCCCAAGGTCGCTGCGCTCCCGACGCCGCCGCCGCTCCCCGACGCCCGCTACCGCCGCTGCTCCGACGCCAAGGCCAGCCGCTGCTCCTCACGCCAAGGCCGGGCCGCTGCTCCCGACTTCAAGGCCGGGCCGCTGCTCCCGACGCCAAGGCCGCCGCTTCCCGGACGCCCAAGGCCGGGCCGCTGCTTCCTCGACGCCAAGGTCGCCGCCCACCAAGGCCGCCGCCCCACTCCGCGTCGGGCCGCCCCGGACGCCCAACTTCAAGGCCGCCGCTGCCTCGACGTCCAAGGCCGGGTCACATCTCGACGTCCAAGGTCGTCAAGGCTCCCCGACGTCCGGACTTTAAGGTCGTCAGCTGTCTCGATGTCCAAGGCCGGGCCGGCTGCCTCGACGGCCATCGGGCCGCTGCTCCCGACCTCTCCCCAAGGCCGGGCCCGCTGCCT
>JAGKQL010000016.1:167098-208997 GCA_018398635.1 Cyprinodon brontotheroides | reverse complement strand
TATATATATATATATATATATATATATATATATATATATATATATATATATATATATATATATTTATATATATATATATACATATTTGCATCTTAATCCTATTTATCTTGTTATACTGTATATATATTGCTTATTCCCTAATGCACCTTTTTCCTCCCTGTTTCCACCTCCATAATTTCTATGCCAATATGTGATTTGTAAATTTCTCCACTGTGAGATCAATAAAGCTCATCTAATCTAATCTAATATATATATATATATATATATATATATATATATATATATATATATATAGTATATATATATATATATATATATATATATATATATATATATATATATAAAGAGAGAGTAAATATATATAGAGTATATAAATGTAAATAATTCTAACGATACAGAGCATATATATAGCATGAGGAACATCTGTCATTAACGTGAACAAAATGAGATCAGATAGATCAGATTTAAACCAGTCTAATGCTGTTCCTTTAATTCCAACAAAATATACAAGTCCATTATCTGAGGCCATGAGAATATCATTAGTGACTTTCACCAGAGCTGTTTCAGTGCTAAGATGAGCTTCAAAGCCAGACTGAAACTCTTCAAAAGTTCATTATGGTGGAAGGATTTCAGACACTTGTTTGGCAACTACTTTCAAGAATTTTGGATAATAGAAAGGAAGATTGGATATAGGGTCTATAATTCGACCAAGTCATCTCGGTCAAGAGACGGTTGCTAAGCTTGAGTTTAATTACAGCAACCTTAAAAGCTTTAGGTACATATCCCTGTAACAGAGATAGATTATTTTAATGGAAACAATCATATTTATAAAGAATCCCCTAAAAATATCACTACTAAGAGCAAGTGGTATGGATGGTTCAACAGAGCTATGGCTCTGGGTAAGTTTGGCAGATGTTGTTAAAATAAATCTATTATTCTTATTCTTGTAATTTTATACAGCCATCAACTATTTTTCCAGACGCAGTATGATTCCCGTAGCCATGTAGAGCGTCATTTTCTCTCCAGTTTCCTAGCATTTTGCTTCAAAGTGTGCAGCTCTGCATTAAACCAGTGAGCCATTTTTTATTTTTAAAGTTCCGAAAAATTAAAAACAATCCACTGGACCTGTTTTCCAAGTTTGAAGAGTTTCTTCAAACTTTCTTCTTCAAACTTGGAAACCAAGTCCAGTGGATTGGTTTAAATTTTTCGGAATGACTATAACCTGGAGAACTGAGAACCTTTACAAATATATTTTTAAAGCTCTTCTTTTACAAGGGGTTTACGTTTTAGGTAGTATGCAGGTAACTAGCAAACTCTTTAAAAATCATTCATTTGTGAAGGGGAATAAATTAGATGGTTTTCCTCTGCAGTATTGTTCAGTGATACAGAGGAGAACTTTAATATAGAACCAATCTGATTATTTATAGTTTTAAGTTTAGGAAATAAACGGTGTGTAAATGACGCTGTGGATTCTCAGTCAGTCTATCACAGCAGGTATAAATAAAAACTCTTTATTAGGATTGTTGTTTTTTTGTCACTGATATTTTATTAGTCTTTTGAAGGATATGCATGACATATAGAATGAGAAAATAAAAGACAAAATGAAAAAAAAGATGTGTCTGGGAGACACAATTTTCTTTCTTGTAAGTAAGGTATTTATTTTTTTTATTTTTGGTCCATGAGTGCTTTCTATAGTCTTATTCTATACGTTAGCCTTTCCATTACTGCTTTGTCTTCCATGGTAGATTTCCATTGATCCTTCGTTGGCACCTTGATCTTCATCCAATTCCTCCTGATTCACTTTTAGCTGCTAGCAAACTTATCTTAGTCAGATATTCATAATTCTTTATGAATTGTGTCGTCACTGAGGTTACATGATTATTATAGTTCAGGTTCTATTGGTATTCTATAAACCAAACTTGACATAAGACATAATGAACAATATTCCAGTATTGTAGAAGTTTAGGACATTTCCAGAATATCTATGAATGTTCGGCTTCATCCTCTCCAACGTGCTTGTTGCAACTTTAACTGCTTGTTTTGAATATTCGGTGTGTTTAGAAGCGGATGAGGTTTTCCCAACCTTAGAACTCCTACCATGTCGGGGAGTTTGTAGTTTTACAGTGATGACTGTAAAGAGTCCCTGTCACTAATTATGATGTCCAATTCTTTTTCTCATTATGTTCTCACTTGTTGGGTCATTTTTTTATCCTAATATACTAAGGCTTTGTAGAATGAAGAGACTACACTAGCATTAGCACTTTTAGATCAACCGCTTTAGTCCATCTTCAGAGGGCTCTACCTTCATTTCTATGTGGTAGTAGTCTCTAATCTGAAGATAATGGAAAAACTCACAGTTACTTAGTTGGTAATTGTGAACCAGTGCTTAGAAATTCTCAATCCTTCCATCTTCTCTAGAAGGCACCAAGCAGTTATTTCTGGGTGCATCCAAAATAAATAGCTTTTATCAATTTTATTGTTGGCATAAATTTAATGTCATTAGTTATCCATTTTAGTTTTGGTGTATTTTTTGGAGTTTTTTATTTCTGGGTCATTTTTTACCATGTTCTTATCCTCTGGACTCCTTCATGGGGCTCCAGGGGTTAAATATTTACCTTCTGTCTTAGTCGCTGGTAAGTTTAAATGCAAACATTTTCAAAGTGGAAAAAAGTAGCAGAAATGCTGCTGTTGTCTTTAAACTAAATGTGTCCTGATGCTCAGATTAAGCAGAAAAAAGAGCAGGAATATTTCTGCAAAGGACCAACGAAACTAAAGACCAATATTGTCCGTACCGACGTTCACATCAAACCTACGCCCTTAGTTTCTTCCCCACTGCCATTAGACTGCTTAATATTATGTACAATGGGTTCTTTTTATTGTATTTTATTATATTTTATTATAAAACCAAATGCCGAAATGTTAGAACTGTAGATATACAGTCATATGTTAATATTACTCTTTTTATGTATTTTTCACACAATTTTTAAGGTTGCGCTTTAAAAAAAAAAGATAAATTGTCTAGAGAGCTGTTCTTAACAAAATGTCATTTTGTTTTACACTTGTGTAAAACAAAATGACATTAACAAAACATTTACTGACTTAAGGGTCCAAAAGTACCAAGAGTTCTGTTTTTAACAAATGCAGATTTCTAATTCAGTCTTTTTTATCTCATTCTCCCAAATATATATATTAGGTCATTAACATAAAAGACAGATCTTTACATGAAGGTGAAGATATAATCTAATTAAAGATTAAAATAAGGCTCATCAGTTAAAAGGCCTCTCTGCTGCACTCTGCTGGTCAAAGAGGAAAGGTGCAGGTTAGGAAGCAGCTTTATTCACCACAGGTATTGATGAAAATTGGTCATTGCTGATTTAAAGTTGAGAACTTGAGGCCTTCCTTACTAGGTGGCTTTCTCTCATGTGAAGCCAAAATGTTTCATAGTCTTTAATTGAAGAAAAAAACATAAATAAGTTGCCTATAAGTCTGAAGCAATTGAAAAAAATACAAAATAAAATCATATCAAAAACCTTTATTTCTAAACCTGGAGCTCCTCTGACTAACTCTCCTATAATCACATTTAAACTCGATGAATTTGGGAACAAAATTCAGAACAATAATCATAGTCAGACTGACTTATTTAGTTGTTTTGAGCTGCTTAGATGAGCTGCGATAGCTCAGAGTGAAAACAGCATCCCAGGCTGTTCTCTGCATCCAGTCTGGTTTTCTACCTCGTTTTGCTGAACTCAAACATACTGTTTACTTTTTGGTTGATAAAAGCTTGATTCATTTTCTATGGAGACCTCACAAATCAAAACCGATCCCCATTTTATTTTACAGCCTAAGAAATAAAATATTTTCATGAACCCCTTTCAATGCACTGACGGCCTACCAGGGCTACGCAAACCCCCAGTTGGGTAACAATGTGTTATGCTGCAAACAATCAGTCATTGTCAGTCACCTGGACTGGAAACACCACCTCACTGGTCCAAAGGGAACAGAAGCGCTTGGACTTCCTGCGGAGGATGAGGAGAGCCCACATGACCCCCCACCCCCCCCACAGCCCCCCCTGTTATTTCTATATGGGCTCTAATCATAGTGGCGATCAGGAATGAAACCAGGTGAAACAGAAATATTGATCTGGATGGAGAATAATGAAAGACAAAACCCTTTCTTAATCTTAAATGCAAAATGTTTACATATTTTTTCCAATCTTGGTATAATTCCTGCTCTAAGTGAGTCGCTCTGTCGGCTAAAGGCACATTTTAGTGGCTCTATACTCCAGTTAACGATTAATAAATTAGTTAACAATTATTTAAATAATCTATTAATATGATTAATTGTTTCATCCATAGATAAAATAATGAAATGTGCGACACAGAGTAACTACAGCCCAGATGTCCAGCTTGTTTAGTGAAGTTAATATTTTAAATGCTCAGTGTCAGTTCCTCCTATAGTTCCAGTGCTCATTTAAATACATTTATTTAACGTCCCTTTAATGTATTATTTATCATGATACAGAGAGAGAAGATTAGATAAATAATAAGAGTGGGTTTACCTCTGCACCATTCTATATCTTCAAAAGAAAACACAGGATAAATCCACATATAACAGAAATAATTAAGTTTAAATGCAAACCTTTTCAAAGTGGAAAAATCTATCTATCTATCTATCTATCTATCTATCTATCTATCTATCTATCTATCTATCTATCTATCTATCTATCTATCTATCTATCTATCTATCTATCTATCTATCTATCTATCTATCTATCTATCTATCTATCTATCTGCTAATGTTTGATCCTTCACGCTTTCCGTAGTTAATTCCGTGCCTAGAGGGCGGCCATCTTGGATCAGACCACAGGTCAGACAGCTGCTGTCAGAATGAACAGGAGGCTCCTTAGATCTGATTTTAATCACATGAATATATAACACAATAATCTCTGACACGTCACAACCCCTTAAAATATCAAAACTAATTTTAAAATAACTTTCATTTAGATCACACATATTTATTCAGATTAAAAATTATTTAAACTGAAGTCAAACTGAATGAGATTTATGCAGTTATATATTTTGCAATTAAATATTAATATGATAAACACAAAGTTTTATATTATTTTATAAGATTGGGTTTTACAAATATTATAAATTTATATAGCATATTATTATTTAATATTTGAAAGGATTGCTTTTTGATGAGTATTATGATCTGTTGAGGAACATTTATTGTACCGTGATTTACAGTGTTACAGAGTTTTTTATTTTGTTTTTTTAATTAATTATATGTTAATTTTTTATTTATTGTCATTTTTATTGTCAAGACTTTTTTGTCAGACTTTATTGAACAGTAAATTTATGTTGCGTTTAACTAAAGGCTGTGTTTTTTTTAATCATTATTTACTCTATTGTTACATTGTTTATATTTTCTCTTTAATCAGTTAATGTGTGTCGTATATATTTATATTTTAAAATTTGTTTTGGTCTTTTAAGTGACATCACTACTGAGAGCGTCCGCTGTGGCGTCTATGTATTTAATGTCTCTGTGTGTCTTCATCGTCCCTACAGAGACATGATGAAGACGATAATAGAATAGTAGAGTTATCTATTAAAGAAGTTCATGGTTTTCTGGTAACATAGATGTTTATAAATTAGATCATCAATCAGTCTCTTCTGTTCTGGAATTAACCGGTTTGTGGAAGAAAAGCATTAAAATGTTTGGGTTTCTGTTCGTTCGCTTGATTCTGATGCTTTCTGGAAACAATCTGAACCCAATGATGGAAAAGAGGATGATTAGGACCGAGGGTCACAGAAAGGTCAGGGATCGCCGTTCATCCCATTACCTGAAAACTGGAACCAGTATAAACTTACAGTCGTCAGCCTAAATCTTCAAGGTGAGCATTAGCATAAAAATGACTGTGTAGGAGCTGTAGAGATCCAAAGCTCAGGTGGGACAATCTATTAACAGTGACTCCTGGTTAGGAACATCACATGTAGCAGCCTTTTTAAACATCAATCTTTGTACTAAAATGTTCGTTTTGTCATGATTTGGACATTAAGATCTAAAGAGAAGCGCCATCTGCTGGTCAGAGCCTGTAATTCAGTGAGAGGGTGGAGTCAGAGTTAAATAATAAGCTCGCCCAGAAGGCCAGTGGCTGGAAGTTGGAGGGGATTTTGCCGCCATTCGGCTGGCTTTAGACAGGGAGGGGTCATTGTGAATGGCTGCTACTGTTCCTGCACTTTATGGAGAAAAGAAGGAAAATAAGAAACAACAAAAAAAAATATATATATAAGGTTAAAGACAGAATATCTGTGAAGAAGCGGCTTCGGCGAGAAAAGGCAGGAAGATAAACAAGAAACTGAACCAGAAACCAGAGCCTCCTGCAAGGGAGGGAAGGTCAAAGGTCATTCAGGTGCTGGAGGGGCCTAGTCAAAGTCTGGATCTGAGCTGACAGAGACCCTGCAGCCTGAATGAACTAATCCTCCATCTTTCTCTAGTCCCAACCCCCCAAATGAAGCTTCCTCATCCCTCCTTCATCCTCACATCCAGGGGGCGCTGTCTCACCCCCCATCCCCCATCTGAGCCTCGCCTGTGTTCTCTGACTCCCACTTTCCTCCCCTCTTCCCTGTGAAAGGCTGTTACACACAGCACTGCAGAGGCCTCCCCCTCCTCAGCAACACTCAGCCAGGCAGTTTGGAGCGAGATCATCTCCCTCCATTTTAGCTTCTCCATCCCACAGAAGCAGAGGATGTTTATTTTTCATAAATAGGATTCATTTCCTCAGGATGACGCCTGAGAGAATCCGTCACCGAGACGCAAACATCGGTTTTATTTTACCTACAACCTGCTGCTGAGGAAACCTTCAACTTTTCTTTTTTTTTTTTTTAAAGATGTCTGGGAATATTTTAAAGGAAAAGTCGCTCATATTCAGAATCCAAACTTCTGAAAGTTCTTTAAATGTGAAATGATTCCATCCTGTTCAATAAATGATCAGTGTTTTTAATTCAGAGTAATTTTCATGTGAATGTGCTTTACTGGAGGCATCCATGTTTGTCAAAAGAACACTACTGCCACCTACTGGTTAGTGACATTGTCACGGTGCGGTATCGGCTGTTGATCAAGTCCCAGTGCTGTATCTGGTGTTTGTTTGTCACAACGCGCTATTATCAAGTCATCTTGAAAACATGCTTCTAAGCTCTGTTTACATTCGATAATAGAGAGAAACAATAAAGCTCACTGACTATAACCTGGCTTCCTTCCATGTTGTTCTCCATTGTTTACTTCCCTGATTCTGTCATCTTCAAAAAACTACTTCAGAAATGTAAACTAAACATGAGTGTTAGTTCTAGATTTCTACCACTAAATATAATAAAAATATATAGCAACAAGGCTTACAGTAGTACTGCCTTTAAGAGTTGCCTCGATGGCAAATCCTCCCTCTTCAAGTTGGCGATCCAACGACCAACCCGTCCGTGGAGGATCAGGAATCAGAAAGGTGGAATAACTCTTTTTTCACTTTTACACCCCGATGTATTCCAGCATCCAGCTGCCATGCACGTGGGCATTGTCAGTTTCACTATAGCTCTGGGGTGAATTTCAATGGTGAAGTCCTCTGGAAATCTTCAATAATTGTTGTTGATTGCAGATGTGTCTAGTAGTTCCCATTGATTTAGCTTGAAAAGCGGGGAGAATGGCGCTAGGCTAACCGCACCCGTGGCGTCACTGCTGGAAGATGGCAGGAGGGAGGGGGCTACTATATTTAGGGCAAAAATGGCGCTCCCCAGACTCAGTGATGACGATGAAAACTATTTTAATTTTTTTACTGATTATCATTAAATTCATTAAACATATTAGTTTTAGGTATAAATAATGACCTATTGATTATTCCTGCTGACTGAACTTCTCCTGTAAATAAACGACCATGTTCAGGAAATGAAGGAGACCAGGCAACCTTCTGGCTCTGTGAAAATCACATTGACAGCACTTTATTTTTAATAAATGCTTGGGTGAAAAATAGAATGGAATAAAAACAGAAAGAGTCCAGAGAACACGGTGAACACAAACATCCGGGTTAGAGAAAACGAGCAGTTCAGTCAGAGAAGCAGAGATGGAGGAGAGGAGCCTTTATACCAAGAGAAACAAACCGGTTTGATCCAGTTTAGACAGAAAACCTTCTGATTATTTCTATAAATTGGACAAAAAACAAAGAGGCTTCAAACAATGAGAACCGAGATCCACAGAGCAACACCTAGAGGGGGGGAGCAGGGGGCTCCGCCGGACGCTGCCTGTTCAGAAGACTGTACAGATTTACATGAGCTCAGCGGCAACGCCCGCCGCCGCCGCCGCCACAGGTCCATAACCCAGAGGGGTTCTCCTGGGGGGTTCTGTCTCTAGCATCACTGGATGGCTTTTGGTTGAGCTGGTCTGCAGTGGGGGGCCCGGGGTCAGGACTGCTGCTGGCCCAGCTGGGCTCCGTCTCTCTGGCTCCTCGCTGACGAAGGGACGAACTTGGGGATGATGATGGGTAGACGGTCCCTCCCTGAGCTCTCATTGGCGCCGAAGCCATTCTCTACATGCGCCCTCTCATCATCATCGTCGTCATCATCATCGTCGTCCTCGTCATCATCATCATCAGACATGTCATCCAGATCTGAAACCATCCTGACATCTGTCCTGGACTCCTGTCGCTCCGCTGTGACAGGAAGCTGCTGGTTGCCATGGATACGGGCCCCCTCCAGCGGCCCTTCATCGTCCTTCTGCCGCTCCTCTTCGTCGCTCTCAGAGTCGATGGCGATGGCCTCCGGAGGCGTCTTCAGAGCCGAGGTGCTGCTGATTGTCTCGCTGCGATCCTCCATGTCCGTCGGCAGCCCCCCCATCAGCGCCCTGCGCCTCCGTAGCGCCTCCTCCGATCTGCCCTTGCGTGTCCTGGAGGTGCGGCGCTCGCCGCCCCCTCCCTGGCAGGCCCCCGCCTGCTCCAGGTCCAGCTGGTGGCTGAGCTGGCTGAGCTGGTCCATGCTGAAGCCCAGGAGGACGCTGGGACGCTGGCTCTCACACTCCTCCTCACACCTCCTGCTGGTGGACAGGAAGTGGGCGGAGACGTCCGACTTCCACAGCCACAGACTGGATGCCAGCTTGTCCAGCTCCCGCTGGCTGGGGTACGGCACCCGGTTGAAATACTGGGTCAGGAAGGCCTTCCTGGAGTCGTAGGGCTTGGTTTCCTGCCCTTTAGGATCCAGAGCCAGAACCACGGCTTCATCTGGACCTTCATCTGCATCCGAGGGGCCGTTCATGTCCCGAGGGTGAGCCCGTTCTCCGGGCGGCCCGGGCCTCCATCGCTTCGGCGCACTGGTGTCTGCGCTGTCGAAGGCGGGCCGTTTGAGGGCGGCGCTCTGAGGCGGGGTGGGTCTGGGCGGATGGGCGGCGCGGCTGTCCTGGCCGTTCTGAGACTTGCCCACGCCACGGCAGTGCACCAGGTGGAGCGTGATGGTGGAGGCCGTCATGTTGCTGGTGTACACCCCCAGGCAGTGAATGCACTTATAGGTCAGCTTCTTCTCCACGGGGTGGACGGTCTGGATCACCTGGTGCCGCTCCCTCAGATGGTGGGCCAGCGAGTCAGAGATGGGGCCCTTGAGGATGGAGAAGCAGAGAGGACACAGCGTCTTCCCCACGTCCCTCTTGTAGGGCACCGAGGCTGGAGGGGAGCTCTTGATGGGGGGGCCGTCGGCGAACCCTGACGGCGCTCTGGGCGGCGGCTGAGGCGTCTGCCTCTTTCCCGCCAACAGAGAGGCAGAAAGCGTGGCGGCGACGGACGAGGAGCTGTTCTGGGCGTGGAACGCCACCGACTCTTCCGGCGCGTCCCTCATGTTGTACGTAGTGACAATCAGCTGCACGTTTTTGGGGTTTCCCTGTTGCAGGGTGAGGTCAAAGGTCAGGGGGGAGTCTGTGCGCGGGCCCACCTTTTCTTCCGGGTGCGAGAGGCGCATGTGGGCGACCATCTTCTCCACGTCGTTGAAGGTGGCCCTGCAGTGGGGGCAGGACAGGCCGTGGATCAGCATGTGGTTGAGGAGCGTGTCGCTGGGAAGGTAGCGGTTGCAGTACAGACACTTGCTGGTGAAGTTGTGGATCTTCATGATGTAGTTGGCCACGGCGGGAACCTTCTCCGCCTTGTGCTCCTTCTCAAAGTGAGAGCTGTAGACGTTCTCGGGGAACAGCTCGTTGCAGATGGTGCAGATCTTCCACTTCTGGGTGTAGGATGTGCCGAGAACAGAGGAGCCGCCTTTCTTGGCCGTCACAGAGGCTACGGTGGTGGCGGCCGCCTGGACCCGGGAACCCAGGGGGTTGGATCTGAGCGAGGACGAGCCTCCGGCCCCCAGCGGGCTGCGCAGGCCGGTGGAGACCAGCTGCTTGGCTGCGTGCGAATGCTGCGGCACAGAGACCTGGGCGTTCCCCGGCAAGGCGGGCCGGGCCTGATGGTTACCCAGAGAGAAGGGCTGGACGCTCGCAGCCTTCAGACCCAGCGGGTCGAGCTTTAATCCGCTCAGGAAATGGTGGGAGTTAAAGCCGGCCTTAGCTGCGGCGGCAGCGGCGGCGGCGGCTCGGCTCAGCTGCTGAGAAGCAGGAGACCTGGGGTTGGCCATCACGGCTCCTTTGGGGCCCATGCCGATGATGGTTTTGTCTCCCTGAACTTTGGGGGGGAACATGATGATGGGTTTGGGTCGAGGGACGATGACGCTGGTGTGGCCGATCATGGCGGTGACCTGGTAGCCGATGCGCTCGTGGTCCTCAATGACGTGCTGCACCAGCGCCTCGTAGGTCCGGGGAACAAACAAGCACTTCTTGCAGTGGATCTGGCCGCTGCTGGCGGCGTGTGCGCCGCCGCCGTCGGCCGCGGCGCCGTTGTGGCTGTTGGCTTTCTCCGCCGGCCTGACGATGTACGGATGGGCCACCTGCTGGAAGTGTTCCCTGTAGATGTGCTTCCGCACCACGTTGTACAGAGGGTCCCGGTAGGTGCACTTCTTGCAGTAGTACACCGCCTGTTCAACGTTGTCCCCCGTCCTCTTCAGCAGCCCGTCCTTTGTGGTGACCCCAGGGGCCGCCGCCGCCACGCCGCTCCCCTGCCGCACGCTGTTGCTGGGCATGTGGAAGAGTTTGATGTGCATTTCCAGAGTCTTTTTGTTGCCGTTGAAGGTGCAGTAGGGGCAGTTGAGCAGGATGTTGTTCTCAAAGTCCTCGCTGTGGACGTTACGGAAGTGGCTCTTATATGCAGAGAAATATTTGGAGGAGAACAAGCAGCCAGAGCAGCAGAAAGGTTTGGATCGGTAGTCCTGGAGACAGAAGAAAACAGCATTAGTGGGTCAGAACCTGCAGGAGCCTTCATGCCTCCGTTCCTCCATGCCTACCTGGCCCTTGGTGTGGGACGGCTCCCACATGCACACATCCTCCCAGGTGGTGTGCTTGATGTAGACCTCAGGAGGGTTGAAGTCTTTATAGTCCTGATGAGAGGAGAGACATGGGTACCATTACACACTGAATCATTAAGCAGTCAATCAGATCAGATATGATGCTCCTCTTAAGGCCTGGTTACCCCCCCCCAGCAGCGTGACGCAGGTATGTTAGATTCATGTCCAATATTGAAGCGTGGTCTGCACTGTTATTCCACGCCACGACGCCAGAGGGCCAATCAGGAACTAGCTGTGGGTCTAGATACGGCCGAGGAGGTGAGGAAGTGGGGGCAAATAAGTCCGACAATGGAGGGACATGAGGGCCAAACAGAGCGGGGATCCAGGTGGAAAAAGGGTCCCAGCGTTCTCGCCTCGCTCTGCTAGCTGCTCCATCTTCACCAGCCGTTTTCCACAATGGCGGTCAGACAAACAGAACAAGCCGGTAAGGAAGCAAACAGGCAATACGGATAGAGAACAGAGGATGGAGATCTGACCAATCAGAGGCCTCCTGGGCGGGGCATTGACTGTGACACACAAGCAGACAACCTGGTTTCTGAGTCTAAACCAGCCTTAAGAGGCGATGGAGCGGCTGATTGTCTGATCTAAAGCCTGGTTTATGCTCAGAGACCAGGCCGTCTGCTGCGTTAACGCAGACATGCCCCCACACTCCCCAAATGGTAGCTTATCACACACAGTGCTGCAGATAGCATTGCAGGGAGGAGAAAGGAGGCCTCTGATTGGTCAGTTCTTCATCCCCTCTACTCTATGCGTATTTCCTGTTTGGTCCCTAATGGCAGAAGCTCTGGCTGTAGCTCCGCCCACAGCGCCTGGCTCACCTCGGACTCTATCCCAGACGCCGTGCAAGACGCTAGTTTGTAGCTCTGAGCGACAGTCGGCTAGTTTGAACCCGAAGCCAAAACACGCAGCGCCACGGCTGGTCTTTGGGGAACGCTGACCGTGAACTGTGTGTCATCCGGCGTTGGATGAGGGGTTGTAGACGGCAAACAAGTTCATCAAACCGACACACGGACGCCCTCTATCCTAGCTAGGTCCTGATTGGCCCTCTGGCGTGGAATAATACAGCTCAGACCCGCTTCAATATTGGGCAGAAATCAAAAATATCTGCATCATACCTGCGATAAGCTAACTGCGACGCACTGCTGCGGGACGATACCTCTATAGATGTTAGCCGTCAGTTTGACTCAGAACGGATTGGATGGAACCTCTCCTGGTTTAGCAGATCTGAACCTCTCGTCTACAGCTCCTGACCGCCGACCAAAAAATCAGGAGATTCTGGACCGAGGATCCAACCCGAGGACGCTGCAACGCCCACGTAAACATGTTTGACCGTCCTGCAACCCTTAATACGATCAATCAAGATGCGCCATCCTCAGCTTCGATATAGTTACATTTAAAATCAGCAAGGAGGGGATCGAGGAAATTCCCGTCAATTATCGTTTTATCAGAACATGTTTCATTGGAAAAGACGGACCTCAATCTTCAAGAAAAAATGCTCTCTCTATCCTGAGCAGAAGATCCTGACCATGGTTCCCACTGAGGAGGAGAAGCAGAAGATCCAGGACTCTGACATTTACCAGAGTTCACAGCTGCTCCCCGCCTCAGAACCAGCAGACCAGAACCTCCTTACCAGAACCAGAACCACTGACTTGATCCCAGGTCCAGATGCAGCTCTGGTCTTTCAAACTGAACTATGAGGTGCTGCAGAATAATGAGCTCTCCGACTGATCCACATCGTTCTTCGTCACAGAGATCTGGACATTTTTCTGAGATCTGGAAGAAAGGGACTCTGCAGAGCTGAGGTCTGCTCTAAATCGCCCACTGCAGGATGATCGCGCCTCCGCTGTTTCACCATTGGGAGGGATTGCATCGGTTGGCGATCCAACCAGACCTTCAGTGAGGACCATCGTCGACTCCCACTCGCCATCGGCTGACTTCCTGTCAACAGATCAGGACTGTTCCAGGAAACGCCAGCCAAGCTGGGCTACACATGAGACATGGATCCCGATGCATCTCCTAACCCCGGCTGTGGGGATTTATTTAGTGGTGTCGGAGTAAAGGGGCAGAACAGCTGAGTTGACCTGCTGTCTGGTTTAGAGTCACATTCTGGCTTCAATGTGACGTTTTTTCCTAGAAAATAAAAATCCTTCCGGTTTAGTTTGGCTGAAGAATCATTGAATGCAGAGAGCATCTTTGTCACTGGGCTGGTGAAGCATGAGGAGAACCTGATGGGGGGGCAGCGTGCTGAGCGCCCACCTGTAGGTGATCTTTGCAGAACTCCAGGCCGATATCTCCCAGGACCTTCTTGACATTTTTCCTGGCTTTCCGTAGGCTGGTCAGGTTGTTGACAGGGAGCTGGAACATTCTGCCCACCTGGACACAGAGAGAGAGCCAAACATCAGGCCGTTACCAGGTGGACGGATCATTGGCGGATGGAAAAAACACATTTGCTTTGGTTAAACTGATGTGCAACATTTAGCGGCACGATTCCACATTTACAGCGAGGAGAATCTGGAATAATTACAGAGAACCAGAGACAAAGACTGAACCCAGACCCAGATTAGGGAGGCCCATGGCTCCCAGTCTAACCTCAAACCCAATCCAACTGGTCTGATGCAGAGGTCATAGGTCATCTGGAAAAGTCTGATAAAGCCGAGCTCTTATAAGAAGAAATGCAAAAGGAGAACGGCTGATTCTACTGATTAAGGTGATGGAAAAAGGCCTTCCAACCTCAGTGATGCTAAAAACCAGCAGTGGACAGATGTGGTCAATCAGTCAGGATGCAGCCGACTCTCATTTGGACCCGTCTGTCATCAGCGCCAGTTTAAAACCATAAACAACCTTTAATGTTCTGATTCTACTTGAAAACATTCAGTCAAACCAGTGAAACAGTAAAAACTGATTTTAACACCATGTGGGGAAACTTCAGAGCAGGTTTCACATCAAGCAACTGAATGATCCTGAAAGATTATATATTATACTGTTTATTTAAATAAAACTTGATCCTGCAAGTTTTGATTATGTTAGACTATGTTCACCAAGCAGCATGAAGAGACAATATGTGATCTTTTCTAATGTGACCCACGTCTGAGCAGCCAGGCCGCATTCATCCGACCTGAACGCCATTAATACTAATACATTTGTATTGGTTTGCCAGAACGCTTATAATATTAAGTGTGTCTCAGCCCCCCCCCTTTCATATTGGATCAGTCCATTTGCTGCACATGTTCAGAAAGGTCCAAACAGACTGGTAGCAGCAAAACCATTTGAAAACAAACCATGCAAAGAGCAAAGTTACAGCTAACTTAGCGCTTAGTCGCCATATTTAGCCACTTTTCAGACCCTCTAGCACTTTTGATTTCTAAAAGCTCCTAGCGCCTGTAAATCTAGAGACTTTTTCTGCTACTGGAGACTTTGGAGACAACATCTAAAAGCAGCTTTAACTCTGCTCTCCAGAGCGTAGTAGATTGGTAACCCTCGCTTCCTGCTTCTCCTCTATCTTGTTCGCTGTCATGATTCATGCAGCTATTATTTCATCCAAATGAAAATGGAGAACAGATAAGCAGATCATGGCTTGTCCTACAGTGAAAAGAAGGACTGGGTTATTTACTTTGGCCTTTTGGAAACACAGGAAGGAGCAATCAGCTAAGTGAGCTTAGTGCTTGGAAAAATCTTTCATTCCTTTTTAGAGACAGCATGAAAAGTCAGCTGAGTACAAAACATAGAGAGGAAAAAACAAGAAGAAAAGGGACAAGAAGAGAGGGACACAACTCTAGAACAGATAATGGATGTCTATTCTATTAACATTTCTACATCTGGAGAATGGCTCTGGGCCCCCTGCCTGTCTTTGCCTTCGGCCCCATATTTCCTAGATCCACCCCTGAACAAAGGTCACTATTCTGCGTCCTGCTACGCAGAAGCGGGAAGAAAAACGGCAACAATGATGGCCGATGCTGCAGAGAGCAGTCTTTTTTTATAACCATCTTGAAAAGATGGAGTTTTAAATGTCGGGGAAATGACTAGCTGCTCTCCAGCTCCACCGTCCAGGTTTACTTCCGGAGACACTGGCTTATGACATCACTGCGTCCTCTACTGCGCATGCAGGACATTCGCCTTGTTTGAAGGCAGTTCACACAGGAGATCAGATAGAAGTCGCATACATTTGGAAATCTGAACGGCAACTAAAAAAAAAAAGGGAATTGAGCATCAAGGCCTGCAGTGTGAACGTAGCCATAGAAACAAACTCTGGACAGAAACTCCGTTATCCTCCTTGGTAATAAGGACACCTGTAGGTACCACCTGGTGTTCTGTCAGCCCAGCATACCTATGGTTTATACTAGGGGAGGAACGGTTCACAAAAGGTTCGATACACGGTTTCTGGTCACGGTTTTCGGTTCGGGATATATGCTGATTGTTACCCCGAAATCCCATGCTAAAAATTTATGAAATTAATGAAAAAATCCCCAAAAAATAAGGGATTTCGGGTTAACATGACATGTTGGTCATGTTGCTGTTTGATTAATCAAACAAAACCTTGTTGCCGTGGACAATGCTTGCACACCGTTGCACTTTTTATCCACAGCCGGGGTTCCTCGCCGGTGACAACATGACAGAGGGTCACTCTAAATGCAAAGTGGTCCCCGCTACAGCAGACCTATAAAGTGCTGCTGGCGCTTCCAACTCCTGTTCTTTCCCACTCGCCATACCCACACAATTTCTCCACAACAACTGATTTTTCTGCTACACCCGCTACGCTTGCTTCGCTTCTTCTTCTTCTTGTTTACTACTGGTGGTTGGCTTTGGTCGCAGTACCGCCACCTTCTGCTCTGGAGTGTAAACGCCGCCTATGAGAAAAGGAGCAGCGCATGAACCAGAAACGAAACACACGCTAACCGAACGGAGACAGTCGAACCGAACGGTTCGGACGGTTTTAATAAACCGTTCCATCCCTAGTCTGGGACGTGAGCGCAAGACATCAGATTGGCGTTTATATCCCTTTAGTTTGTACAAAAAATAGACTTTAAACTACTTCTACGAGCGTGCATCCGTTCAGTCACATACTTGTTTTTTTATATATGACTAAAAGGAATCCATGCCCATCGAGGTAGTTTAAGGTCTATTTTTCTGTACAAGACTAAAGGCATAAATGGCTATTGGCTACGCTGGTCTGATCGGGGTATGCTGGACTGACGGGTATGCTGGTCTGATGGGGTATGCTGGTCTGATGGGTACGCTGGTCTGACGGGGTATGCTGGTATGACGGGGTATGCTGGTCTGATGGGTACGCTGGTCTGATGGGTACGCTGGTCTGACGGGGTACGCCCATAGGTTCTGTTCCCCACAGAAGCAGCAGGTGGACCTAGAGAGTGAGACCTGGGCCGTCCTGAGAGACGCTCAGAGATCCTACTTTATATCATCATCATGAGGAGAACCTGAGACTCAGAGGAGCAAAGAACCACGACGGTTTGATGATGAGGTCATCAGTGAGGTTCCAGAAGCGTCTCCTGGAAACAGAACAATCTGCAGCGGTGAAAAACTTTCCCCTCAAACGTTAGGCTGCTTCTTTCAGCGGTTCTACTCTGCGTCAAACTGACCATGTCGTCGCGTTCATTTGATGCAATGATCAGATGTTTACACCTGATGAATGAGAACGGCAGCAGTTGGTGTTTCAGTTAGAGACGCCTCCGAACCATAAATCACAGCTTCACCTCCGTTAATGAATCTACTTTCACCGTTTCATCGGTAAAAAGTTCAGTTCAGTTCCCTCATCCAGCGCTGGCTTTGCTTCACAAGTCAACACGATATGTGACCAGGGGTCAAAGGTCACCATTCACAATGACAAATCAATATGAAGCTGAGCACCAACAGTGAACAGGTAACCAGGACCTGCAGCCGCCTCCCCATCCTGCCTTATTCCTCCTCCGCGCCTCCTTGAATGTTAGGAGGCGCTGCAGAGGACTCCTCCTTCCACGTTAGGAGGCGCTGCAGAGGACTCCTCCTTCCACGTTAGGAGGCGCTGCAAAGGACTCCTCCTTCCACGTTAGGAGGCGCTGCAAAGGACTCCTCCTTCCACGTTAGGAGGCGCTGCAGAGGACTCCTCCTTCCACGTTAGGAGGCGCTGCAGAGGACTCCTCCTTCCACGTTAGGAGGCGCTGCAGAGGACTCCTCCTTCCACGTTAGGAGGCGCTGCAAAGGACTCCTCTTATGTAAGCAGCCGACTCTCCTCTGGCCTCTTTTCCTCCCTTCCTGGCGATGCCATCACAGAATGGCGCCTCCTATTGAGGAACCAGCAGCCCCTACAATATGTCTGCAGCAAGGGGGAGGGAGGGAGACTGGAGAGGGGGAGGGCATGTGTGAGAGAGGACGAGGAAGAGGAGGGGGAGTCGGTGCAAGAGAGTGGAAGGAGTGCAATGGGAGAGAGGAGAGGAAGGGGGGTGAGGGGTGAGACAGGGAGGTCAGGCAGAGAGGAAGGGAGGGTGGAGAGAGAAAATGGAAGAGGGTGAGAGAAAGAGGGGCAGCTGGGGGGAGGAAACACTGGGGGGAGAACAGGCTTCCTGTTCTGCAGACCAGCCCCTCAGGCTGGGATCTCCAGGATCTCCAGGATCCTGAGAACCTGAGCAGGTTCCTCCTCATGGCTGAACACCTGGACAAAGGTGAGAGACTCTGGGCTGCTGGTGAAAACATCATCATCATCATCATCATCTTCCTCCGCCAGGTGTGAGCAGCCCTGATGTCACCTGAACCTTCCTGATCCTTAATAAAACAATAAAGCAGTTTGAATGGATGCAGCCTGAACCATTGGATCCATGTTGGTTTAGAAACATCTGCTTGGATCGAGCTGCTGACAAAGAACAGGGAGGGGGGCACCGCTCAGCTAGGCATGCTAAGCTGCACCTGCTTAACTCTGCTGTCCCACCGACACCTTCAGCATCTCAGCCCCGCAGGTAGAGCACCGTTAGCGGCCACATGTCTCCGGTACTCGGACCCTCAGCTTTACCTGCTTTCACATCCAGGAGTCCCGTGTGAGCGAACCGAGCCCCCCTCCCGCACAGCTGGATCCTCCCTGCTGCCTTCTGGCCGTCGGTCTGCCCCCGCCCTCCCCTCCGAAGCCCGGCGGTCCCTCACCGACAGCGGCTCTCCTCTGGCTGGAGGGCGGAAACGGAGAGAGGCTCAGCGGGCAGCTAGCTGGGCCGCTCCCCGGAGCGCTGAGGGCGGATCCATGTCAGCTGCCGTCCCGGTGAAAAAGAAAGCAGCTAATAGTTCCTGTAGAGACGGAACAGCTTCTCCTCTGACAGACAATACAGCCAGCCGCAAACTGCCCAATCCAAAATGGCGCAAATAAAAGAAGCGGAAGTGACGTCTGCCTTATTAGCATAAATGATCTGACTGTAAGATCCAGCTAAGCTGCTAGCATCAAAACTTCTGATTGATCCTAAAGAAGCAAACAGCTGTTGAAACAGTCCTCTTCCTGTCTGACTGTTTTTATTTTTCTGTCTGTTTATGGATAAACAACCACCGCAGCAGTTACCGGAGCTCTCCGATAGGGGGCGTCAGCTCCTCGCTCAGAACCAGTTCTAACTGGGACACCGCTAGATGGCGCCAGATGGCAGTTAGTGGGGACCGGGCAGCTTTACTGGGGTTGGTTTATGGAGCGCCGTTTGTGACGTCAGGAGCAATAATGATGTTATTTAACTTGTTTTAAGAGAAAAATTAGGGGTTTATTTTCGAAAAGTCGTTTTCGTCATTCAGTTTATGTGTCCTACTTTGTTAAATAAATATTTAGTTTGTTAAATAAATATTTAGTTAGTTAAATAAATATTTAGTTTGGCACTAAACATTTTTAGAAAAAAAAACCAAAATATTTAATTTTTAAACTAAACATTTCATTTGGAGCTAAATATTTATTTAAAAATCTAAATATTTCATTTGTAAAATAAATATTTAGTTTGGAACTTAATATTTTCTAACAAACAAAGTATTTATTTGCAAAATAAATATTTTGCTCCAAACTACATGTTTATTTAACAAAGTAAGATTTTTATAAAATAATGAATGACATGGTGAAAAAATGACTTGGAAATACTAACCTCCTTATTTTTCTCTTAAAACGTGCTAAATAACCGTAAATATTGATGCTAATTTCTGTCTGCTTAAATAGCCCCATATTTGTTTGTCCCCCAATAGGGAAGCAGTAGCCCAGATGCACCACAGCCAAACGAAGAAAAATTGTTATAAACATATATCAGTGATCTTTATAATAAAACTGTCTTTATAATAAAAATATTTAATCTATTATAATAAAAATCTTTATAATAAAACTGTCTCCTTTTTCTTTCTTTGTTTGGAGTCACGTCCATCTTAAGCGTGTTGAAACACCAGGTCTGCAGTCGTGTTTCTGTAAATTTCAGCAAATCCACAAACTGCAACAAATGTAAAGGAAGCTGATTAGAAAACTAAATGGATGAAAAGATGGACTAATGCATGAAGCATTAGAAGCTGGGTGAATACAGGATGGACAGTTGGGGAAGTCAGATGAATGGATACAGATGGAGGGGTGGGCAGGGGGGGGCAGATGAATGGATAGATGGAGGGGTGGGCAGTAGGGGGGGCAGATGAATGGATAGGATGGATATATTTAGCAGTAGGGGGGGCAGACTGAATGGATAGATGGAGGGTGTGGGCAGTGGGGGGGCAGATTAGGCCTGTAGATGGACAGAACTGATCTACAGGTACGTCTCTCAGAAGGAAAGTTTCATCCATTTCAAAACCGTCAAAGTCAATGAAATATGCAGGAGAATATTAACATGGCTTAGTATCATAACCGTTCTGTTGGCATTTGATCAAAAAAAAACATGATTAATGTGCACAAATAAGGATAATAGTTGTATTAACCATACATGGAAAGCTATTTTTATGGGGCCCCCAGGAACTTTGATATATTGTTAAAACACTTTTACAGTATTTTATTGTTTATCTTTTTAACTCTTTACTATCATGTTATTCTTTATACATTTTTTCTAAGGTCCATATTTTTGTGACCATATTTCTTAAATAATCTTTTGGTGAAGTTGCTGTAAACACCAGAGTTTCCCCGCTGAGGGACCATAAACAGATTTTCTTTCTATTCTGTTGCCAATTTATGACACCAGCATCTTTGTCATTAGGAAGCCTGCATTGGCTCCAGAGCAGGGTTCCTCACGGCTCGCTGTCCTCCACTCTTACAGAAGCCGTCTCTGCTTCCATGTCTCAGTCAAATGGCGGAAGGACCTGATAACCCTGTTTTGGCTCAGGTGTGTTGGAAGCAGAGATACTTTTAAAAGTTGCAGTAAAAGCAGACCCTCCATGACCCCATAAAGTCCTGGCAGTTGTTGAACTTCAGGAACCGCAGGAAACCAACTAGATAGCACGGTGTTGTCCCACATCATCACTGCTGGCGGAACGTCAATCCTTTCCCTGGAAGACATTGGTAGCCGAATGCAAACTTTCCCTTTATGCAAAAAGGACTTTGGACCACAGAGCAACCTTCTTCTGGTTTGTCTCCTTAGCCCAGGTATGATGCCCGTGACATGGGGGTTGCTCTGTGTGGGGTTGCTCTGTGTGGGGTTGCTCTGTGTGGGGTTGCTCTGTGTGAGGTTGCTCTGTGTGGGGTTGCTCTGTGTGAGGTTGCTCTGTGTGGGGTTGCTCTGTGTGAGGTTGCTCTGTGTGGGGTTGCTCTGTGTGAGGTTGTTTCTGTGTGGGGTTGCTCTGTGAGGTTGCTCTGTGTGGGGGTTGCTCTGTGTGGGGTTGCTCTGTGTGGGGTTGCTCTGTGTGAGGTTGCTCTGTGTGAGGTTGCTCTGTGTGGGGTTGCTCTGTGTGGGGGTTGCTCTGTGGGGTTGCTCTGTGTGGGTGTGGGGTTGCTCTGTGTGGGGTTGCTCTGTGTGGGGTTGCTCTGTGTGAGGTTGCTCTGTGTGGGGTTGCTCTGTGTGGGGGCTGCTCTGTGTGTGGGGTTGCTCTGTGTGGGGTTGCTCTGTGGGGGTTGCTCTGTGTGGGGTTGCTCTGTCTGTTCTCTGCGGGGGCTGCTCTGGGATTGCTCTGTGGGGTTGCTCTGTGTGAGGTTGCTCTGTCTGGGGGTTGCTCTGTGTGATGGTTGCTCTGTGGGAGGTTGCTCTGTGTGGGGCTGTCTGTGTGGGGTTGCTCTGTCTGGGGTTGCTCTGTCTGGGGTTGCTCTGTGTGAGGTTGCTCTGTGTGGGGTTGCTCTGTGTGGCCGCTCTGCGTGAGGTTGCTCTGTCTGGGGTTGCTCTGTGTGGGGTTGCTCTGTGTGGGGTTGCTCTGTCTGTGGGGTTGCTCTGTGTGGGGCTGCTCTGTGTGGGGTTGCTCTGTGGAGGTTGCTCTGTGTGGGGTTGCTCTGTGTGAGGTTGCTCTGTGGTGGGGTTGCTCTGTGTGGGGTTGCTCTGTGTGAGGCTTGCTCTGTGTGGGGCTGCTCTGTGTGGGAGGTTGTTCTGTGTGGGGTTGCTCTGTGTGGGGTTGTTCTGTGTGAGGTTGCTCTGTGTGGGGTTGCTGGGGTTGCTGTGTGAGGTTGCTCTGTTCTGTGGGCTGCTCTAAAGTTGCTGCTGTGTGCTCTGTGGGGGTTGCTGTGTGGGCTGCTTGCCTGCTGTCTGGGGTTGCTCTGTGTGAGGTTGCTCTGTCTGGGGTTGCTCTGTGTGGGGTTGCTCTGTGTGAGGTTGCTCTGTCTGGGGTTGCTCTGTGTGAGGTTGCTCTGGGATTGCTCTGTGTGGGGTTGCTCTGTGTGGGTTGCTCTGTGTGGGGTTGCTCTGTGTGAGGTTGCTCTGTGTGAGGTTGCTCTGTGGGATTGCTCTGTGTGGGGTTGCTCTGTGTGCTCTGTGTGGAGGTTGCTCTGTCTGGGGTTGCTCTGTGTGAGGTTGCTCTGTGGGATTGGTTGCTCTCTGTGTGAGGTTGCTCTGTGGGGGTTGCTCTGTGTGAGGTTGCTGTGTGGGGTTGCTCTGTGTGTTATCTTGTGTGACCTACTAAATATTGTGTCTCACCCAGCTGGGTTGCTCTGTGGGAGGTTGCTCTGTGTGAGGTTGCTCTGTGTGAGGTTGCTCCTTATTGAATGGACCTTCAGTTATATCTTTACCTACTAAATATTTCTCACCCAGCTTTTCATGATCTACCTGGACGGAGCAAAGAAACAGCTTCATTGAGCAACATTCTTTTCCACGTTTCTCAGCCCCTTCACTAAATATGTTTCCTGCAGCCTGAGCCGGTCGCCATGGTGACTGGTGGCTACCTCCTGGTGGCTGTTTGCGGGGGTCTGGGTTTCCTTGCCTGTTTGGGCCCCCTGCTGTGGATGTGTCCTGGGTCCTGCCCTGTGTCAGCTGGGTTCTTCCCATGAGGCTCTTCTCTTGGGGGAAGAACCTTTGCATGAATTCTGGGTCCTGGATGGGCGGGTCTTTGGAAGAAACCCTTCTATACAGTGTGTTCACACATTCAGGTATCTTTAGACACACATTTGTTCAGCGGGGTTTGAACCGCTGAATCTTAATTAGTTCACTTTATTTTAAGTAGTGCTAAAGCTGGGCATACAATGTGCAATATTTCAATCGTTGCACGCAGCTACAACTCAAACTGTACATTAAAATCAGAGTTTAAGTTCACGATGTTTGTTCTCACACTGTGCGACCCAACGATCTGATGCGATCTACCCGATAGCACTGTACGTCTATAAACCACATCAGCTCTGAGAGATGGCGCTGGACACGCACAGTGCTGGAGGTTCTGGTAAATCGGGTCGTAGCTCCGCTTCAACAGCAGGATTTGCCCACCAACACCTCACCACAGCCGCCTGAACTTTAAACATCTTTGATTTTGTCCTGACCTTCAGATTCCTGATCAGGAGGTGGTGGTTAGAGGCTGATCGTTACCCCCTGTATAGCTACACAGCACAGGACGCACGATTATGCTGAAACTCGACCCCATGGAAAGAATTCCTGCACCACCTGAAAAGGGCAAAAATAACTGTACAGTGTATGTCCGCCTTTAGGAAAGTAAATCTGAAGGTTCTTCTCCATGGCATTCAGAAAACCAGCTTCGCTGCTGGACAGTAAAAATAAGAAACAGGATGTCAGCGTTTCTCTTCCTTCTCTGTTTGTGTCGCCAACTGATCTGGACTCAGAAGATTCAGAGGTGGAGGAGATCAGGGGCTTTGAGTGAGTTAATTAGCTGACGAGGCTGACAGAGCAGAATATTTAGCTTTATTCAAATTTCAAATTAAAAAGAAAAAGCAATAATTTCACTGCATGTAGTTGATGATAGAAGGTGGGGGTGGGCACATACAAACAAGGTTTATACAGAAATTAGTAACTCTAATTTAATACTTTTTAATGCTCTTGGAAATTATTAATGCCATTAACAAGTAACCATGACGATAGACTAAAATAATAAAAAGTATTGCTGTATTCTAAAGTGTGTTGAGATGTTTAACCAGCACTGAAAATTAAACAGAACTTAGCTGGAAATATCTGAAATCAGTAGATACTAAAACACATGCTGCAAAAATGACTGAAAGGCAAACGCTAGCGAACATGGGACAGATCGTACAGAGGATGCACTTTTATTTTTAGAAAGATGATTGATGACGGCCTCTCAGTTGGTTCCAGTTCTGACATCTCTTCTACATCTCTCCTAGAGTATCACATTTTCTAAGCACGAGCCAGAAGTGAGCTATTTACTTTCCACAGGTGAAAGATTGGGGTATTTCTGAATCTGGAAAGATTGCCTAGATCAATTCAGATCCACCGTCATCAGCAGCGGACGGGTGTTGCTGCACGGCAGGCGGTGATCAGACACCAGAGAACCTCCTCATGCTGCGTTGCCTTGGATCCAAATATTGTTTGAAGACGGCCTGATTTTCTGACGTTTAGTGGCGTTTGCTCCAGGTGCCGTTTGTGGTGGTAGCTACTCGGGACGCAGGACTGCACTGGATTGGACATTGTAAACTCTCATGCAGCTGAGACTGTAAAGCTTCGACACATTTTGTGGTGCAAAGCTTCATATTTTCCACATTGTGACTTTCCAACCAACACGGAACCAGTTCATATCTGATAGAACATGTCTGTCCAAACTGTTTTACAAACATATTTCTTTTAAAAAATGAAAGCATAAAAACTTAATGCTACTGATAATCCCATTTAATGAATTTTAATGCCATTTAATGCCTTCATTTTAAAAACTATGATTTAATGAGTTTTAATGTTTTTTAAGGTCCAACTGAAACCCTGAAAATTCAAACTGTAGGAACGTTCAAAGTTGAGGCCAGGTTTAGAGTTAGGATTAACCCTGAAAAAGGCTGAATGACGGCGGGAACATGGCTCCTTCCAGCGGCTCCGCTTTGAGCAGAACCTCCAGATGAGGGATAATAAAGAGGTCCAGTTTATTCTGCTGCTGAGTAACTAATAAATCAGACCCAGCTGATATCTGATGAAGGACAGAGCTGACTTGTTAAGGTCATAGAAAGACGCTTCTACTGCCGCCGACCACCAAACCGTAGCTTCAATATAAAGCGTTTATTTCTGATACAAACATCCATTCTGTGACCCAGAGGTCAGTTCACATCCACAGCTGGGAATGATACCAAATCAACAGGAATGGTGGGAATGTAGATCTTCTCTTCCTTCCATACTCTTCAGACTACAGAAGAAAACATTTTCATTAAAGATGGGCTGGGGCTGCAGAGCCACAGGAAGGTGAAGTAAACGTCTGCTGGAGCTCAGCGCTGATCATGTGGTGGCGAACAGAGTGAGCAGTCCTTTGACAAATGAAATGATCTCATTCCCTCCCAGTTTGGACTCTCCGTAAACTCGATCCACAAAGGAAATGGGCACCTGGGAGAGACACAAAGATTTAGTTTGAGGAGAAATCACAAAGTTAGCTCAAATACAAGCTGTTGCCATGACGACGGTTTTAAACAGATTGCTGAAGCCAGCGGACATACGAACATATGCTAAATACTTTGAAATTACATGGCAACAATGAAGGTAATGCTGCAGTATATACAGTAGAACTGAAACAATCAGACTATTGAAATAATCATCAACTAATCGATTAAATGTTAACTGGAGTAAAGAGAGTCTAAAAGACGCTTTAAGCTGACAGCGACCCACTTACAGCAGAATAGCATTAGAATATAGAAACATTTTGCATTTAAAGGTCAAACAGAAAGGAGTGCGTCTAGAGCGGTTTGATGCTGTGTGACGGTAGATTATCCTCCTTTACTCCATGTGGTTAGGCTAAATCACGCCTCTAGCGACCCCCAGCTGTGAGGTCAGTGGAGTCAAACTCTCACAGCAGCAGTTGGATTGAATACAGCAAAAAGTTCCAACGGCTTGTTTTGCTTCACATATAAAATATGCGTAAGCCAGCTCCATCTGATATCAAGAATCTGATTGTTTCTGATGTTCCTAACAGAGGCACTTAGAAACTCTCAATCTGCAGGTTTCAGTAGTTTCCTAGAGATTTCACAAAGTAGGAATGGGAGGCAGATCTTTTGGTTCTCAGGCTCACTCTCACTGTGGAACCAACTTCACCAGTTTTAGTCCATTAGAGGCAGACGCCCTGTGTCTACTTTTAAGGCTGGGAGAGCTTTCCTTTTTGATAAAGCTGGTAGTTGATGCCAGTGATTTATCCTGATCTATCTCTATAGTTCTGCTGCTATAAGGCTTAGACTGCTGGAGGGACATAGGGACCCTTTTTCATCATTCTGCTTCATTCTATCTCTATTCTCCACTCTGCAGAATCTATTTAGTTCAATCTCTAACGTTCTGCTCTCTCTGAAAAAACTTTGCTGTCAAAATGCAGTGCTATGTTTCCTGTTTCAGCTCGCGTGAGATTGGCGCTACTCGGACTCGTCTGTCTGGAAGCCAAACCAGTAGCAGCGGAAGAACATGAGGCTCACTAGAGTGGCTTGTGGCTGCCTTGGGGCCGTGTTGCTTGATGTCCAGCGCTGAAAGCCTAAAAGAAAGGACAATGTTTTGACCTTTCAGTTAGTCTGTTTGCTGTGACTCCTCTGCAGCAGCTCTACTGTTTAAAACCACAAACAAACAAAAAACTTAGTTTGAGGCTTACATCTGAGAGGAAGAAGAAGAAGAAGAAGAAGAAGAATCCTTGTTTGCCCACTGAGCGATTAGCCCATGACCACCTTATGACGGCCTGCTTTAGAGTCAGGCTCTGACTCCACCAGGTTTGGATCAGAGCGGGAACAGTTCAGGTAATAGTGTGTTGCACCGATATAAAAATGGCCGCAGTAGTTAATCGCTTTTCTAAAATGTTCAGGGGAGGCGCCGCATCGGCCCAGCGCCTCCTGGTGGTGGAAGTCTGCATCAGTCTGAGGATGATGAACAAAGCCTGGAATAACCCGACAGTCTGGAGCCAAGCAGACCTGCAGCTCCATGAACTGGAAACTTCTGGATGAATTAATTCAATAACGTTCACTGGTTTGACATTTAACCAATATTTGTGGGTTTTTGTTAGTGCTGATAAAGAAGTGAAAAGGCTTTCTCTGGATCCCGTTAGGAATCCAACATCCAGGAGGTCAGGGTGGGAACATCTGTCACCTCTCCGATGGTGTAGTTGAGCTGTCTGGCTCGGACAATCATCTCCATCTGGAAGACGTAGCCTTTGGACACACACCGTTCCATCAGACTCTCCAGAACCTTCTTCTTGTAGAGCCTGATGGGAGTGAGACAGAGAAACACTCTGGTTGGTCCCGTTTTCAGAGCGCAGCTCCGACCTGGCAGGCTGCTCACCTGAAGCTTCCGGTGAGGTCCCAGCCCAAGCTCACTGGCAGCACCTGGGTCAGAGCACAACTCCAGGTCGTCGTTGTTGGATCCGTGCGGAACATCAAGCGGACGACGACCTTCAAACCGATCAGGGAGGGGTGGGCGTTACCTGATGAGTTTCCTGCGCAGGTCCCAGCCGTAAACGCCGCCATCACCTTGGTAACGCGTGCCAGATACCAGGTCATAATCCCCCTCCTTCTGCTTCCTGAGGAGTCATTTTATAAAAACACTGAAACTTCTTCTACTTAACCTGCAGTGAAAACCAGAAGTTTCCATACGCTGCGTTAAAGGAAACCACCTGACATGACATCAGAGCAGACTTCCTGTTTTAGGTCAGCCTCTTTTGGTCAAAGGTCAGGGTTAGCACATGGGGAACATTTTCATCTCTATCTCCACATCTGGTAGCAGATCCTTCAGTCTGGCTGATCGGAGTTTATTAGGATGGACGACTGCTGGCAGAGACCAAGATGGCCCAGAGCCACCTTGTGAGTGCATAGCGGCACAATTCAAGCCACTTGTAAAACAAATGTGAGAATTAGGTTTTATAAAGCTGGAGAGGAAGCATCAGTTATTATCACATTGCTCTTAGCTTCTGTAACAGCGAAACATTTTACTTGGTTGACAGTTGCTCTTTGTATCTATGCTTCTTTTTCTACGTCTGCTTCTGTCTCCTTGAACCCCAGTTGACCTCAGCAGATGGCCGCTCACACTGAGCCTGGTTCTGCTGGAGGTTTCTTCCTGTTCAAAGGGAGTTTTTCCTCTCCACTGTCGCTACAAGCATGCTTAGAATAGAATTTAATTGAATCCATCTAATTACAATAAAACTTTTTAACAATAATTCAGGATTTTATTCAACACTTAAACATCTTTTCTGTTACACATAAAAAGTTATCAACCTTAATATGATAAAAATGTAAACAGGAGTTTTCAGGTAAAATTCAGAATCAATAAAATATACGTGAATTTAGAAAGATACAGCAAATACTATAAAAATATTTAAAAATATTGTACATATAAATGCACTCTCACAGTATTATTCAATATAATGTGGGAAGAAACATCCTTTTATACCACAGAGTTTAGTCTTTATCTCTGAGCCAAAATGGTTCACATGAAAATAAAGAGAAATTCTTGGGTTTAAGGCGGTACATGATGCAGTGCATGAATACATGAAAAACAAACCAAATCGTTCAGTGCTAACTGTATCATCCGGCGTTCATCTGACCCATCTGACAGCTCTCTGATTCATCACAGGTTAGTGATTTCAAACTGGACCAAGGCGGCGGCTGAAGCAGCTTCATGTTGCTCTCACTCAGCTCTGAAGGAACCAGTTATTTCACACTATTGTTCATCATTTGGTTCCCCGCCTCAGGGCTGGTAGCCATAATAAGGGTCTTCTGGATGAAGAAGCACAAACAGAGAAAACGGGATAAAACTACTGACTGCAGAGAAGGTTCCAGACATCCAGGCTTCATTCCTCATCAGCTCCCAGCAGCTAACCTGTCTGTCCTGGAGCATTGTGACAGCCTCCACTGCTGTCACAAACCCCCCCAGGTCCAACCTCTCCCGGCTGACCAGGAGGCCCGGGGACCCCTGGTGGTCCTGGCTTGCCATCGTTTCCTTTGGGACCTGGGACCCCCAGCTTGGACTCCCCTGGAGGACCTGCACACATAGAATCACAGGCCTGTCAGATCATAGCAGCTTGCTGATGATCTGTTGGATTCTGGCGTCATAAAGTAAACCAAGAGGTCAAAGATCTGTACCTGCAAACCCTTTGACTCCTGAGGGTCCCTGGACATTATTTCCTGGATCCCCCTTTTCTCCTGGAATTCCTCTCCTCCCTAAGGAGAAAAGAGAATCAACTGAAAAGGAGGTCTTGCTGAGCAGATCTGATGAGACGGATCAGACCGTACCCTGCTCCCCTGGGTATCCCGGCCTCCCAGGTCTCCCTCTTGAGCCAACTTCCCCCTGGTTCCCCCTGGCACCTGGTGGGCCCCTGGAGCCTGGAATGCCAGGTTCCCCTGGGGGACCTACTGGCTCCTCAATAGGAACAGGTTTTCGACTGATCTCATTGATATAGGAATCAAGCTTTAACACCTCCTCTGGAAAAGAAGACCTCCGTTTTTATGTTGCTCTGACTAAAAACCAAAATAGATCACGGTGCTAGCTAGATGATAGCATTACCACTGCCCTGTTTACCAGTACTTACTGTGAACCAGTTGTTCACAGGCCTGTGTGACCAGCTGGTAGATCAGCGCCATAGACTGAGGTTCCCCCTGTGAAGAACCAGAACATTGACCAGCAGTGAGGCCAGGCAGCGACGGGCCCAGGGGCTACTAGCCAACTAGCTAAAGCCGGGCATACACACTGTGCGATATTTTCAATCGTTGCACGCTGCTAGAACTCAAATTGTATGATAAAACCGCAGAGTTTAAATGTTTACAGCTCATGATGTTTGTTCTCACACTGTGTAACCGACGCTTTGATGCGATCTACCTGCACATCCAAAAACCACAGCTCAGACTCAGCGCCGAGAGATGGCGCTGGTCGGACTCATCTGTCTGGAAGAAGAACAAGAACTCCGTCGTTTGCTCAAGGTTCTGGTAAATCGGCTCATAGCTCTGCCTCAACAGCAGGATTTGTCCACGAACACCTCACAACAGCCGACTGAATTTCAAACATGTTTGATTTTCTCCCGACCTTATGATTCCTGATCGGGAGCTGATCGTGAGAGGCTGATCGGCCCTCGTTACTCCTTGTATAGCTACACCACGCAGGATGCACGATCTGGATGAAAGTCGGCCCGATGGAAAAAATTCGCACATGAGAATCGGCCCGAAAAGTGCAAAAAAATCGTAGAGTGTACGCCTGGCTTTAGCCACGTTAGCAGGGGTGGATAGAAATTACTTTCACTCAGCTAGTTACTTTTGTAACTTTTTTGGAAAAAGTAACTTTTAGAAGTAGTTCTACAGCTCTGTATGCTTTATCTTTACCTCACTAATGTATGTATGAATTATTGCTTGAATGAGTAAAACTTCTGGTAACCATTGAGAGGAACCTCACTGCAAGAAAAACAGACATTTCTAAACTAAAGCAGACAAACAGCTTAAACACAAACTTCTCTGCATTTTATGACTCATTTCCTTCTATGGAAATCAGGTGAACTAAAGGTGTCCAGCGTTGAAGCCTTAGGGTGTGTGATGAGTGAAGCCGGCACATTTTTGGAGAAGAATGTAAGATCCAACCTAGACCATATTCTAAATTTCTTTATTGGCATCAGAAAAAAAGTTTGATTATTTATTTAATTTAAAGCTTCATATAAGAAATAAAAATACAATTGGAGAAATGGGTCTTTCATACATTTAACAGATTACTATTCCTAAAGGTGGTTTTTCTACAAGAGGTCAGTGACTTATTGACTGATTTATAAATAAATTATAGGTTTATTATGTAGTTTATGGTCCAATTGTCTACATTTAATAATAGTAAGGAAACTGTGATGAAATGAAATGAAACAGTTTTCTTGAATATGTGAATGAAGGGTTGAATAATGACTCTGTATATTTATGCACTTCCCTCTCCTTGGACAGCTGTTGAGAGACATAGTCCCTCCCGCATGTCCTGGGTCGTCCCCTGGTCACTCCTGATGGAGGCGTCCGAGGGAAATCCGAAAAAAGATGTCTGAGCCAGCTGACTTCTCTCAATGTGGAGGAGTAGCGGCTCTACGCTGAGGCTTTCCCAAATGACCAAGAATGACCAAATCCAACATACACTGGGAATAGGTCCGACCTAATGTCGGCAATGTCGACCATACTCCTGCTCTGCTTGTACAGAGACCTAACAGCCGTTAGTAAAGGGCTCATTACTCCATCCTCCTGAAGTGCCCCACAACAGGGCATCATGAAATGCCTTCTCCAGGTCCAGAAATCACATGTGGACTAGTTGGGCAAATCCTGAGCACCCTTGAGAACCCTGCAGAGAGTGAAGAGCTGGTCCAGTGGTCCACGGCCAGGACGAAAACCACACTACTCCTGAAGACGAGGTACGACAATCAGCAGATCTCTGCAGGACTCTGGCATAGGCCTCCAGGGGAGGCTGAGAAGTCCCTCTATAGTTGGAACACACCCTCTGTACCCCCTCTTATGCAGGGGAAACGCCACCCCATTCTGCCAATCCAGGGACACTGTCCTCGACCTCCACATGATGTCAAAGAGGCTTGTCAACCATGACAGCCCAACAACATCCAGAGCTGGAAGGTACTGAGGGGAGATCTCATCCACCCCAAGCCTAGCCACTGTGGAGTTTTTTGATCACCTCTGTAACTTCAGCCTGGGTGATGAAGGAATTCAGCCCCAAACACCCCGTCTTTTCTTCCACCATGGAAGGATTGAGCAGATCCTCTTGGTATGCCTTTCCGGCTGTCTGTGTGGTCGTCCTTCACGATTTGGTGCCGGGGCGCGTCATTTTTAAAAACCGAGGAACAACTACAATGAGCAACTACGAAGAAAGGTTAATCGGTCTTTTTGTCAACTCCGTTTATAGAACCCGTTTCTCTTCCATGTCTAGCAACTCTAGATCCATCTCAGTGAGCGTCATATCTTGCAGACGCTCCATTGTTGTTTTGGAAAATACACACTCGGGCCGGCGCCACCGAAATTCTCTTGACCATCCACCAAAGACTGCATATTAGTTAGAATTGTTATCACTTTTATCTTCAAAAAAACCTTAAAGCTGATAAGTGATTCAAACAAAGTCAAAGTTAAAATCCCATAGAACATTTTAGCTGCAGGTTACTCTGCTGGAACAGAAAAGCTTTCAGTTTCACACATCAACGTATGAAACACGGTGCGCCATATTTATCTACTCACAATCACTTTTTCAAAGACATTTTCACCATGTAACCTGCGAAGGTCCAGGATAAACTGAATAATGATTCTTTCAGCATGATCTCAGAGTTTGGTTTAATGGTTACCCACCTTTTCCCCTCGCTCCCCTTTGTTTCCTGGCAGACCCTGTGAAGTTGAACATACGTGAGTGGAAACTGGTAGTTGATCATATGTGAAGACAGGCTGGACTGTTTGGTGTCTTACTGTTGGTCCAACAGGTCCAGAAGGTCCTCTCTCTCCCATGAGTCCTGGGTGTCCAGGAAGTCCTTGAAAACCCTGAAAATCAGAAAATGTTTCAGTGGAAACACAAAAAAGAGAAAGAAACAGACATTTTTGGGAAATCTGAGGCCTTTCAGATAAAGTCATGTTTTTTTTTATCACACTGGGGGAAAAAAAAGGAAAACTGATCAAATGTCCATTTAGTAGATCTATTTTTAAATTTAAAAAATATTATTTCAGGCCATTAGGACTAAATAACTTGGTTTTACTGATTAAAAGTAGCATATTTAAGGCTGATCATTCATACATTATTCTAACTCAAAGTAAGAAAAGAAAAAATTATAATATATTTTTTATGCATATTTCATCAAATATTTGTTTTCATCTTCTGTGTTCTGGGTAACATTTCCAAGCTGTCAGGAAGCAGGGACATTTCTCTGTCTTACCCTGGCTCCAGTGACACCCGGGGAGCCAATGTTTCCTTCCACGCCTCTGATGCCCTGAAAACCACAGAGAGAGACAGGCATAGAGAGGGGCGTACCGACAACACTCTGCTGGAGGACCTGGCATGCTGGTGGAGATTCTCAGTCATCCAGGTTATAGTCATTCCAAAAAAAGTTAAAAACGATCCACTGGACTCGGTTTCCAAGTCTAGTGGATGGACTCAGGTTTCAGCTCTCTAAAAAACCTACAATGAAGCAAAAGAGTTGATTCCTTTTTACTATCATTTCAACCCCCACCCCCATGCAGGAGACAAAACATGTCGTCTGGGCAACAAAGCCAATAATTGCCCCCAACGACCCCCCTTTCAGAGGCGTAGACCAGTATCGGGTATAGGAGGCTAAAGGCCAAAGAACCCAAACTGACTCCCTTTCCTAAGGAGCATACCTGTTCTTCTGGTTGCATGTTTCATAAATCCCGGCGTGCACTGTGCATTTTTTTTCAATCGTTGCACGCGGCTGCTGCTCACACTGTACGACTAATCGCAGGGTTTAGTCGTACAGTGTGAGTCACAGCTCACGATTTATGTTCAGCCCGACGCTCTCATGCGATCTACCTGCTCACACTGTGCGACTAAAAACCAGGTAGGACTCAGCTCTGCAGTGAGATGGCGCTACTCTGTAGCTCTCTATCCTGAAGCCAAACAAATAGAAGAGGAATATTAAGCTCACTATAGTGAACGCCGCTACCCTGGCAATTTGTGCAACTTTGTGCTGAAAGTCCTAAAAAAGAAAAAGCAACAACGTATTTGGAAAATGGCTGAGGAATCGTGGTACTACGGTCCGTCAATTTTACAGACAGAACTGTATCTCTGCCATGCTGCTGTGTTTACATCTGAGAGGAAGAAGAAGAAAAAGAAGAATCTTTCTTTGCTTCCTGAGCGATTTGCCCACGGCGGTCGGGAGAAAATCGAACATGTTTGATATTCTCCGACCTTCACGATTCCTGATCATTGTGAGGCGGTGCGTGGGAGGCTGATACGCCCTTCGTACACGACTCCGCGACCAGGCTGAAAATGGGCCTGATTGAAAAATTCTCGCTGGAATGGAAAATTGCCCCGAAAAATCGCACATCTTAAGCCAAAACAAGTTTTGGGCTACTATATAAAGCTTCAACCTCGATGCTAATTCTGAACTGATGAGAAGTGAAGCGTCTTTAAACTTGGAAACAAGTCGGATTTCTTCATTTTTTTAATAGCTTTTTTTTTGGAGGACCTGGTACCTTCCCCTGGAAGAAGGAGCTCACCTGGGGGCCAGGGATCCCCTCCTCTCCCTTTGGACCTGGGGGTCCAGGTAAACCCTACAGAGGAAGAAGTTTAAGGTCAGACAGGAAACCTTTCAGTGTGCATGTTGTTGATGTTTCATATTTTATGTAAATGCCATAAATACAGAAATAATCAGTGTTTTCTGAACAGTAACAGAATCCCAGCATTACTCACTTGGACACCAGGCCTCCCAGGATCTCCCTTTTCCCCCCTTGCTCCTGGTGGACCCTGTTTGGTCAATGTTAGAAAGACATGAAAATTGTTTTATTGGTGTTTTATTAATCCAAACCAAATCCTCCATCATTAGTTCTTCAGTCACCATCAGAGAGTAACTGTAAATCAGGACTTACCATTTTGCCTTGGACTGCTATGCCTCGGGGCCCAACGCTGCCCACAGGTCCAAGACCCCCTTGGAACCCAGGCTTCCCTGGGGGGCCTTCCTCCCCCTGACAGTCGGCATAAAAACAGCCTCAGATTAGGCTAACAACATACTGTCAGAATTTGCCCTGAAAAAGGAAGTTGAGTGGAGAAGCGAAGGTTGACTCAGCAGAGACACTGAGTTTTCCCGCTGCAGCTCATCCTGCTGCTGAGTGGACACACCTGTCCTCTGAGACAGGGACAGGAAGACAGAGACATTCCACATTCGTCGAGCAGTAAAAACAAGGAGAAATGAACTTCAGTGTTTGTCTCAGCGCTTTGCTCTAACTGATGGAGCTAACAGATGGATGCTGGCTGGCATAAGTGGGCAGAATATCCAATTATCAATTTCTGCCACTAGATGTCACCAAAGCCTTCAAAGTGGACCACCAACACCCCCTTCTGACCAGCCCACCTGTCCTTTAGCTCTCACCTTGTCAGAGTTTGCTGCTCTGATCTCGCTCAGGATTCAAATAAACCTTCTGTCCCATTTCAGGTCATCCTTCGTCTGATTAACCTGGACGCTGATGCTTCTGATGTCTTCCTGTCATTTTGAATAAATATTTATACATGCTGATGAAAAAATGCTACTCCATCGCTTACTGTCAGGGTTCTGCCCTCTGCTTGGGTTTATTTTTAGTTTCTTCGTCTTCTGTGTCTCCGTAGTCTATTTCTACCAGTACTGAGTTCTTTAGTTTCTATCTGTTGCCCCATTGTACTTATTTCCGTTCCCCTCTGATGATTAGCCTGTCTTGGTTCAGTCTCCCAATATATACACTCCACCTCTGTCATCATTCAGTGCTGGTTTGTTGTTTTGTTCAATTCAATTCTATTCAGTGTATTTCTATAGCTCCAATTCACATCATGCCATCTCAGGTCACTTTCCAGTTCCTCACCAGATCATCCAGTCAGATTGATTCAAAGTTTTTCTATCTAAGGAAAACCAGCTGATTGCATCGACTCATTGACTCTTCAGCAATCCCTCACACTAAGCACATGCTTGTAGCTTAATAAAGTGGAGAGGAAAAACTCCCTTTGAACAAGGAAGAAACTCTCCCAGCAGAACCAGGCTTCCTCATTAAGCTTCCTCATCTCTGGCTCCCCGCACGTGAGTTTTCCCTGATTTTATCTGTATTTTGGTTCTCAGTATTTTTTGCCTCTGCTGCCTTTGACTACCTGATTAAATCTAGAAAACTCACCTCTGCCTCCTGATCTCTGCATTTAGGTCCTCAAGAACCTCCACTCAACATGACACTTCGTCTTTCACTGACTTAAACCTCCACGGTTAATCAGAGCATTTACCAGAGAACTGCTACATCCTTGCTGTTTGTGCGGCTTTAATTCTTATTGTCCAGTTTTCTCCTCTTTACAATCAAAGATTCTCTGTGATCTCTGATGTAGGAACAGCTGAATTTCTTTCCATGACCTGTGTCGTACATCGATCCTATTTTTTCTAATCAAGAAAATACTTATTTTTTCGACCAACCTCGGATCATTTAGTTGACCGTTCAGTTAGGTGAACGTCCTAACTGAGCAACATGGATTCAAAGCACACACATTCAGCTGGTCAGCAGCACCAAAGACTTTTAGATCACATATTTATTCAAAGAATCTAATCTGGCATGTTTTAGTTCAGCTGCTCCTCTCCAGCAATCTTTGGGCGACCGAAGCAAAGGGACAGATTGTCAGTCGATAGCAGGGAAAAGCACAGAGACACAAACGATGAAGAAACCCTCTAAACACCCACATTGACCCTAAGGAGCAACCTGCAGTCACCAGGCTGGAGTAGAACACCCAAACTCCTGGCAGGAGGATTCTTGCTACAAGGATAAACTCCTGACAGCAGTGCAGCTCTGCACTGAAAAATACTACAGGAAATTATCAAAAAGTCCAATGGAAAAAGAGAGAAAACCTTCCGACGCCATCAGCTGGTATGTTTACTTAAATTGGAAGGAAAATCATATTTAAATGTCAAATCATTCTGGCTTAAATATGTATATAAATGTTCTCTTTATCAGACCATATTGTCCCAAAAGTTAGAAAATTTCTATTTAAAAAAAAATCCTGTCCTAAAAATCTCCGTTTTTTTCCCCTCGCTATCTTCTGCAGGCCAGTTAGTTCTACGTCCAGCCTGAACACCTACATTTGGCCAATCATATATCAACGGTCATCTGTCAATCAAATTTTTCTTGATTCATGTGTCGCAGCTAATATACGTTAACGGTTGAAATAAAAACCAGAATCCTTTCCTTTCTCCCATTGAGTTGCGTCCCCAGTGTTCACGGGATGGACGTCTGTGTCTTCGGGCAGGCTTAGAGCTAACAGAACTGGCAGCGCTTGCGAGGCAGGGCTCAAACATGTACGGCTGGAAGCCTTCTACACCAAACCAAGCTTCTGCCGCCTCTGGCGTCTTCTCTTCACAACATCTTCGCCCCCGCTTTCCTCCTCTAAATAAAAAATGGATGACGGAGGAGACTCATCCACGACCTCTCGACACCAAACTCTCCTCCTTCTTGCATGTTTCCGCTGTCCATAGCGTTCCTTGACAGTGTCGTTTCTAAGTCACCAATTTAGTGCTACTTGGTCCCAATGGAATTTCCCATTGGGAACCCTGCTAGCACTAAGATGCTAACTGGTTAGCAAGATGCTTCCCACAAATCGGCCACAACCAAACTAGCTTGTGAACCTTCCACACAACAATCCCGCCCCTTGATAATTCGACCAATCACATTCACTTTGTTCACTAGTGTAAAACCGTGCATCACTTGGGAGAATTTGGAAATGCAACGGTTGAACAGCCGCTGCTGTCTACGACTTTAAAGATAACAGCTGCATAAGGTTAAACAGATTAATTCCAAAAAAGTTCAAATCAATCCACTGGACGTTGTTTCCAGGTTTGAAGACGTTTCTCTTCCATCCAGATTTCAGCTTTCAGAAACCTCCAATGCAGCGATAGAGTTGATCCCTTCCTGCTATAATCGCAGCCCCACCCCCTTATAGGGGAACAGAAGACCTCCCCTATTGATCCAGGCCAACTATTCCCTCTAACGCCCCCCCTTTAGAGACATAGACAGGTATGGGGCATTGCAGGCTAACAAAAGAAGCCAAACGACCCCCATTCCAAAGGGGGACCCGTTTACCGCTTCTATCTGCATGTTTTCTACAACTAAACCAGGCTTTGTTGGGCTGCTGGATAAAACCTGGAACTAAACGCCATTCAAGAGCATTTGGATTGAAAAATCTTCTGGATGGAAGAGAAACGTCTCTTCAAACTTGGAAACAAATTCCAGGGGATTGATTTTGAGCTTCTTTGGAATGACTCTGACCTGGATGAACCTTCACCAGCATAAGGTGAAACAGAGCAAAGCAGCTCCTCTAACAGAGTTAATGCTGTGATCCAGCAGAAGATTTAAGCTGAGCTGTAAAAACTCCCATCAGGACAAAATGTCTGTCCTTGATGATGGGATAACTGGGACAGAAGGTAGACCAGTACACTATAGCTAATGGTTTGGTGGATCCATACAAACCACTCAGGAATCCCCTAAACTATTTTAATGGTAAATCCATTAAAATGTTAACAGTATAAAATCCAACATATTAACATTATATTTCATATTCATCCATTACAGATAGTTTGCATCTCTACTGGGTCAGCTTCAAACATGGCTGCTCTTATGGCTTCACTGCATGGAACATATCTAAGGTTATAGGACTGAAATGTACCCAGAAACATTAAGCAGACTTTACTTTATTCCTCTTGGAGTTTTATAACATATAAAACTTGATGGACATCACTGATAAACTTTAGTGAATTTACTTAAATGAAGAAAGGAACCTGAAAGCTCACCTTTTGGCCTTGCTCTCCCCTATCTCCCTTCTCTCCACGAGGACCTGGTCTCCCCTGTGAGGAAACAGACTTTATTAATCATCAGAAATATGCCTCTTTATTTATGACACGGCTGAAAGTAGCGGAGGTGACATACTGTTGGTCCAGGAGGACCCGGAGCCCCAGGAATGTTGGAGGAACAGGAACATGTAAACGGCTGTGCAGGACAGCTCTCCTCATCTCTCTGGGACAGAAAGAGTCCAGAAAGGGTTAATGTCACCTCCTGATGCTGAATGTTGCTTTAGGAGGAGAAACATCGTCTCAGGGTCAGTCCGCCTTATTTCACACGGAAAGCTGCCCTTCAATCAAGACAGGAAAGATGGAGGCAGCACTTACCGCTGCAGGAAGGTCACAGCAGGTGTCCGCGGACGCCCAGCTGGTGTTACAGACGATCTCAAAGGACTGCAGCTGAAACTGGACACAGCGGCAGAAAAACAAGCATTGGATGCACCTGCAGGATCAGCAGGTTGTTCTGGTCCCTCACAGACAGACTGGGAATGGGAGGAGGAGTCGGAGCCGTACCGGGGCGGAGCCGCTGTTAGGTCCTCTGCTTCTCACCAGTTTGCCCAGCATCTCGAACCCATCGGTCGGCAGGTTCCCCAGAGGACGGGCAGGCCTTTCACCCACAGGCTGACAGTCCACCGACAGGGAGACGCTCACCTGGCTGACAGACAGGTGGACCTGCCAGAACCAAGAACAGGAAGTAGCTCCGTTTCCAGGGGGAACCAAACTTTTCACCCATTAAATCACCTTTTAGAGCATCTCCATCTGTGGAAGGATCTGATGAAGGTTTGGCTCTGGAGCATCTCACCTTGTGAAAACTTCCATAGAAGATCTTGTGGACCTGTGGCTGATCAAAGGTGAGCTGCTGAACTTCTCCCCTGTAGTCCAGACTGAAGTACATCAGGTGTTTGGTAGATGCTGTGAACAACATCAGACTGTTTGTCATCATTTCAAAGCTTGCTGTACTGCTCTAACCAGCTCCTGTCAGATGAGCATACCCCGTCAGACCAGCATACCCATAGGCCAAACCCATTAATCCCTTTAGTTTTGTACAAGAAATAGACTTTAAACTACCTCAACAGGCGTGTTTCCCTTTAGTCATGTACATAAAAGAACAATTTATTACTTGCTTTTTGGTGTTTTTTGAAGCGTATGGTGATCTGACAAACCTGAAGGGATAACCGTAAATCTGACGTGTTGTGAATGTGTATTGACTTTGGGCATGATGGTCTGACAGAACATCTCTGTAGCTTTTGCTACCGGCTCGGTTTGGCGCTTTGGCATCATGCCGGTTGTGGAGGGCGGTGCAGAGTTTGAACAGTTGAAACGTCGGCAGGCTGTCAAACTCATACCGGCAGTGAATTGTTCAGTGGAGGAGGCAGCCTTAGCTGCAGGAGGAGTGGTGGGTCGTCATAGTGTGGAATCTGCTTCCCGTATGAATGGAGCAATTGAGATTTTTCTTGATAACATCTAAAGTGAATGATTTGGTTGAAAGGGGCGTGGTCATTCATGACACCTTCACGCCGCTTCTCCCGCTGGTTACTGCAGTTAAAAAGATCATCACCTCAAATGAACCTCCGTTTATTAAACATGGCCTCCTTGTTAATGAGCTGTCCCGCTATGGACAACTAGTTTCACCCATAAAGATGGTTTCTTTGGGCTGTAAATATGCGCTTCTCCAACATGTCGTATCACAGCAGACAGGTATTTATGATCCTAAAAGACAAAGCTACCGAGCTTAACCCGTCCTTTAATTTCAGAGTCGAAGGGTTTAATTATGTGATTTTTGCTTCCTCCGAGAACACGAAATGTTTGGGCTGTGGTGCAGAAGGTCATATATCCGATCGCGCCCAGAGAGGCTTATGAACACACGCTTGATGAATGCGGGTCGTGGTGGCGCAGTAACTGGTGATTTCATGGCAGTCGGTGCAGGTGTTGATGTGGCTTCAGATGATCCTCCTGCTGCTCCTGCAGAGGAACAGTCTGAAGTGCGATCCTTGACAGACTCTGATCATTCTAATTGTAGGAGCCATATATACATTTTTGGAATTGATAAGCATCTGTAATTGAATCGTTGTTAAGCTTATGACGTGGTGCCTTTTGATTGGTTTTCGAATAATTGGTTTATGAAAGAAAAAAGGACTTGCTCTTTGTAGAAGTTTGGCACCTTAGGAGAAACACAGTCTTTTGACCGTCACTTTATTTGTTTTGAATCTGCTTGTTATTTTATTTATTTTAAATTCAGTAAAGACCTAAAAAATACCGTCGGATTCAAGACCTTTTTTCAAGAAGAAAGTCTTGCGTTCGAAAGAGCTTTAAGGGGCTAAACTAGTGAGGCTTGCCGCACTTACACTAATGATGCTGATATCACTGACTGTGACTAGTTTTGAAGCAGATTCAGGGGAAATAATAACTGATAGAGTTTTTGAATCTGTCCCAGAAGGCTGCAAGCAGCAGCATTAAAGCTCTCAGAGCTAAGAGAGCAAACAAAGCAGGAGGACAGTCTGATAGTAGCCTGTCTTTGATTCAGGATCAGCAGAATCTCTGTCATCCTGCTGAAATTAAGACGTTTTTACAAAAAACTAAAGGACTGAGGGTTAAAGTGGAGGAATATTTCCCAGATTTAAAACCGTTTGTTGAATCCTCTCGGCCTTTAACAAAGAAAACTGGACATCTTGTTGATGACGTGTTAACAGATCAAGAACTTTATCGCTTAAAGAAACTGATTTTGAAAGTCAGAGCCAAAGCAACTACTGCTGATGAAGATGAGGATATTTAGAGAAATATTTTATGTTTCTTTGTGCCTTTTCGTTTGTTTCTTTATCTCTGTCTTTAAATATAAATGGTGCCAGAGATGAAGTGAAAAGGGCTGAGTTCTTTAGATTTATCACTCTAAAGAAAATGTATATAGTGTGGAGAGCTTTCAACAGGAATCAGAGACGGTATACATGGTGTCATTCTAATGATAATATTTTATCTTTAGTGAGATTAGATCGTGTATATACATTTAAGCATCATCTGAATGTATTTAAGAATTGTCAAATAATTGCTGTTCTGATCACTGTCTGGTTTGTTGCTCTGTATTTATTAAAAAATGTTCGTTTATAGAGAGTCTACTGGCATTTTAATACAGCTCTTTTAAACGATAGAGCTTTTAGGGAAGCTTTTGAGTGTTTCTGGATCAGTCATAAACAATCAAAATCATTCTTTTCTTGTGTCCAACAATGGTGGGATTATGGTAAATGTCAAATTAAGCAGTTGTGCCAACAGTTCACTCTTAACATCATTAGAGACATAACCAGATCTATGAAAGACTTGGAGACTCAGGGCCGGATTTATCAAGATCCAATTTTGCGTGCAGTAATTTGCGCTCGCAAACTGGAATTTTGCGCGAGGGGCTGAACCATGGTTTGCGGGTGATTTAACAAGAGTGATTGCGTAACTGGTGG
>JAGKQL010000016.1:145616-158772 GCA_018398635.1 Cyprinodon brontotheroides | reverse complement strand
TGGGTGTGATGTCTCTTTAAAACTGTCAGCTTATGCTGATGATTTAATAGTTTTTTTTAAACACACAGGAAGATATTGATGTTTTAGTCAACATTTATTTATTTTGGTTGTATCTCTTCTGCAAAAGTAACCTGGAGAAAGAGTGAGGCTGTAACTGTAGGAAGTCGGTTGGGGGATCAGCTCGGTCTGCCTGGAGGCTTAGTGTGGAAACAGGACGGCCTTAAATATTTAGCTGTGTTCTTGGGTAATGAAACGTTTGTGCAAAAAAACTGGGAAAAAGTATTGGATAAAGTTAAGGGTTGACTTTTGAAGTGGAAGTGGATTTTACCTAAAATGTCATATAGAGGACGAGTTCTTGTCATTAATAACCTAGTTTCTTCCACCATGTGGCACCGGCTGATGATCCTCCAGTTTTATCAAATGTTCAAAGGGTTCTGGTAGATTTTTTTGGGATAAACTTCACTGGATTCCTCAAAGTATCCTGTTTTTGCCGAGAGAAGAAGGTGGTCAAGGCCTGGTCCACCTGGCCAGCAGAGGTGCTGCTTTTTGTTTTCAGTTTATTCAGAGACTGCTCACAGGACCTGCAGATCTGGTGTGGAGGAGGTTATCATGCTGCAGTCTTCAGAGATTCGGTGGCATGGGTCTGGATTTGCGTCTCTTTCTGATGGACTCTAGAAACTCTAACTCTTCTCTTCTTCCAGTTTTTTACAGGAGTATTTTCTCTGTGGTCTTTGCTGAGGAAGGAGAGACAGCAGCAGGCTGAGTCTCTACACTGGCTGCTCCAGGAACCGGTTCTGTTTGGGAGTTTGTTGGATTTTCCTACTTGGGGGGCAACAACCTGCCCCAGACTGCTCCACACTGCAAGTTTATTGCCTTGGGAGGGTGGTGGAGCTGGCTGGACCTCAGCTGGATGATCCTGTTATGCTCGCTGCCTGTTTGGGAATAAAATCTGTTCGATTTGTCGCTCAGCTCTTGTGCTTCTGGAAGCACAAGTTAAGTGACCATGAGGGTTCACTTTTGGCTGATTATCATGAGGGTTCTGTGTCACCAAATCACTTGGATCCTTTTCCATCCTTCAGACTGTTTCCTGGGATAAAGAACTGCTTTGGCCCTTTTTTGGATTCAGTGGACAATAAAGGAATCTCCCTGGAAGGAGCTTCTGGAAAAGTTTTCTATAGAATGATTGTTAAAACTCTCAATCAACACAAACTGAATGGACGCAGTGACACAGTATGGAAAACTCATTTCTACTTAAAACCTGAATTCAAACCTGAATGGAAATCGTTGTTTAAACCTCCTCTAACGAAAAAACATGCAGATTAACAATGGAGAATCCTTCATAGTATTGTAGCTGTTAATTATTTAGTTTCTGTTATTAATCCTCCTGTGGAAGATAAATGTCCAGTTTGTGAACAGAGAGAAACAGTTTTTCATTGTTTTTCTGACTGTGTTCGTCTGTCGGCTCTTTTTGTGCTTTTGAGAACTATTTTCAACAGATATGGTGAAATGTTCACTAAACATGGATTTATTTGTAGTTTTAGATTCACACGCCAAAAAAAGAGCAAATGTGAATTGATTAATTTCTTGTTAGGACAGGCAAAAATGGCCGTGTACATAAGTAGAAAGAGTAAGGTGGTGGAAGATTTGAATATTGACTTGGTTTCCTTCTTTATTAACCTGGTGAAGTCTAGGCTATTACTTGAATTCAATTTTTACAGATCAGTTTCAGATTTAGATTCTCTTTGTCGCATCTGGAGTTATGAGAAGGTAATTTGTAGATGGTAGGAGGAGAAATTATTTTTGGAAAAGTGTTAATGTAATATATATTTTTTTCTTTTTGTTGCATTTTTCTGTTACATAGTTTGTGATACTATGTTGATTATTTATTGATAATAAATGAGTTGTTAAAATCTAAAATCTCTCTCTCTCACAGTCTCACTCACACTCATACACATCAGGAATTTTAAGCTTTTTAACACTAGAAGTCCCCTATAATTTCCAGTTTTCCTGCAGCCCCCCTCCCCTCTTTAAGTTTGAGTATTCACTCTACCTTGCTAACTGTCCTTGTTGTAACCGCTAATAACCTGTGATGTGACCAGTCCTTCTACAGGAGGCTGGATAAAGGCTGAAACAATCGTGATATCTAAGGCCCGTCCACCACGAAGTCAAACGCGAACAGCGGCTAATATTTTCCAGAGCACGTTTGCCGTAAAGGCGGAGAGCGTAAAATAAATAATGATCGTCCACACGAATGCATGAAAGCGGCTGCAAAATATATGCCAGGCCTGTAAGTGGCGCTGTGGTGCCAAAGCAAAAACTAGGCGACGAAATGTTGGGTATGGCGCACTAATATTTATACACGGTTGCCCTGCGGGGTCCATTTTGGTGGTTCAGTCAAATTCAGGTGCTGAACTATGTAGTGCGATGTGCTCTGTTTTTCCTGGAGATATTCCAGAAGAAGAAGATTCTGTTGGAAGCCCGACAGCAGGGTGAGTAGCATTAGCAGCAACGGTGCCATTGTTGTTGTGATACTGTGTCGCGCATGCGTGTTTAGAGGCGACGCTATGACGCTATGCGTGTAAGAAAAATATACGGTTAAGAGCTTAAAGATGGAAGCGCCAAAACGGCGTTCCAAATCTTCCCACTCTCTGAAGGCTGAATAAAAAAAAGATCGTTTACAGACCCACGAAACGCCGGCTTCGGGTGGATGAGAGGCTGGTTTGGTGAAAAATTAGTGCCTTTAGGCCAGGGTTTGACTTCGTGTGGACGGGGCCTAAATCTTTTATTAAGGCAAACCTGTTGAACAACCAGATATCATACAGGTCCTAGTTCCTGAGCTGAGAACAGGTCATAACCATGCTTTTCCAACAGGGCAAGGCAGAGCCTATTTATATTGTCCATTCACCAACAGACTCATTTATATTGCAAAGCTCACTATGTGAAAGAAACGTAGAGAATAATTGTATTTTGTCTGTTCTCGCCTTTTCATGTCATTCAACATTTCAGCTTAGAGAATGACAAACAGTATGATTTCAGTATAGCAGTAACATTTATTTCACCAAGGAAAAGCTCTACATATGAAGCTACAATTGTCCCATTTAGCAGTTTCTACAAACCCAAGGTGAGTCCTTCCTGCATGTGTGACAGGTATACTTTGTGCAGTGAACACAGCGCTCAGTGCTGTGGTTCCTGTTGCAGAGATTGAACACCTGGCTCGCTATAAAAAGGGTTAGGGTTAGGAGGGTTAACCCTAAAATCAAAAAAAAATAGAGTTCAGTACTTTTCCCTAAGTAAGAGTTGTAGTCTGACAGAGTCTTAGCAAGAAGTTTTTATAAGGGTGGCCAGGCAACAACCAATGTACACTGAGGGGTGGCCGAAGGTGGATAGGCGCCAGAACCTCAGGATTAAGGAGCTGGTTATACTGCAGCAGTGTGTGTCGCACTGAGCTTGAGCGAGACATTTTTGATCTATGCTCAATTTTGAGCGTGGGTCTGCGCTTACACACTGTGGGTCTAGATCCGACTGAGGATGTGAGGAAGAGGGGCAAGTTTGTCCCAACAACGAGGAGGGACATGAGGGCCAAAAAAGAGCAGAGATCCAGGTGGAAAAGGGTCCCAGCACTTTCAGATTCACTCAAGGACCGCTACACAGAGCACATGGTTTCAGTCTTTAAGCTACACTGTTCCAACCGGATAATTATGGAGCACAACATCCATGCTTTTCTAAAATGAAGACAAACTACAGCCTTTGCTAACAAATAGATGCATTTATAGTGGATACAATTCTTTCAGGTTTAAGTTCTGGGGCAAACATCTTTTCCATTGTTATTACCTACTTTTATCAATAATCATTCTACAAATAAATGAATGGTTAAAAAAGATATTTACAAGTAAAAATATCTACATAAATAGATTATTTTATGTTTTTATTAAAATAGTTATTTATGTATGATTTCACTGAAGACTCTTAGATGAATTGCATACATAATTTTCTCTTTGCCCCCTATAACACAAAATCTAGTTCTGAAAAGAGCAGAAATTATGTACTTATCATTAATTTCAGTATATTTATGTGCATATATTTATAACCAAACACCTAGTCCCTATCCCTAGAAAAAGGATCTAAAAATAAGTAAAACATTGTCAAATTAAGTGTATTTACCCTTAATTTGAGCTGGTAAATAAGACACTTAGCCGATGTATGAAAAATCTGGCAAAAACTCTGGCATACGTTGGATCAGTTATGAGCAGGTTTTGTATAAGTTATGAGGATGCTGAAGCACGCGGGCACACTTCCACATACGGCATGTTGAGAAATTTTGAGCATATTGAAAATGTATTGACGTATGCCAGTTTATGCTCATACGGGGGCCATAAGTTAAGAAAGACCGCAATAAAACAGCAGTTAGGGTAATACCGCCATCAAAATGATCTTTTCATGCAGAGCGGGCGCCTCCAGGCGTATCGCTGCCGCCCTCAGGATGCCTGTGCATCATTTCCTGGGCATTAAGCTGCCGTTTGTTATGCATAAATGAGGCCGTCGTTGGACAGAAGTTCTGGACTCGTTATCAATACTCTATCTTCAAACCCAAAATCCATAGAAAGTTCAGCATGCCTGCCAGCGTTTTTTAGGAGATTCTGGGACGTCAGGCAGTGGACGCTGGATAAACCGGCATGGTGTGACAGGAGCTTATCCAGCTGGTTGTCTCCCCTGTGAGGTTATTCATCACATTCTGCAGAGCAACACTTACGGTCTATGACCACCCCCATCTTTGGCTGGTAGTCAGAGTCAGTGAGCTGCCAGAGAGCGAAGGCCTCCCTCGGTGTGTCCTGCAGCAGCCGGAAGGTGATGCTGATGGTGTGCTCTGGAGAGAAACCAGCAGGGTGGACTAACCTGGAAACGGAGGGAAGAAACAACACAAACAGCAACATGCTGAGTTTTCTATCATCCAAAGATCAGATCAGCTGTTAATCAGCCAGACAAACACAGGCTGAAACGCCTGAAGCAGCAGCCCGTTTTCCTAAAGTCTCACTTGGTGCTTTGTGTCAGCTGCACATCTCTGTACAGAGTGAAGGTGGGGAGGCTGTTAAAGACGAAGGGCTCGGCTGCCACCCCCTCCACCGATGAGTAGCCTCTCTGGGTCAGACCGAAGGCCTCCATCATGTTGTAACCTGACCAACACACCAATGAAAGCGTCAGACTCCGTAGAACATGTCTGTGTTCGTATGTGATGAGGTGGAGGAGGACGGTCACCTTTAACGATGTGGTTCTGGATGGTGACTTCAGGACAGACTGCAGGACAAGAGGACAGACAGATCCGAGACATTACCAGATAGATAGATAGATAGATAGATAGATAGATAGATAGATAGATAGATAGATAGATAGATAGATAGATAGATGAGATAGATAGATAGATAGATAGAAGATTTAATGACGGTTTAAAAAACAAACAGACTGATGAAAGCTGCTCGGTGGGGCAGTGGGGAGCACTGCCGCCTTCAAGCTAGAAGTTTGATTTTGATTCCTGGCCCGGTCTTTCTGCATGGAGCGCCCGCATGTTCTCCCTGAGCATAGAGGTGGGTTCTCTCTGGGTACTCAAACTTCCAGCAGTCCAAAACATGCGACTGTTAGGGTTGACTGGCTTCTCTAAATCCTCCTAAGGTGTGTGCGTGAATGTTTGTTTGTATCTGTGTGTAAAGCGTGACAGAAATGGATGAATGAAAGCAAACCTGTTTGCCTTGAACACACTGGTCTGTTTTTATCAAAGAATTGGTTTAAATGATCGGTGACTGGTTGCAGCATGACAGTCAGGCTCCGACAGCCCCAAACCTGGTGCTTAGTCCTTCTAGCAGCTGCTGAAGTCTTCATCAGATCTTTGACTGTCTGAAAGCACCATGGGAGTCACTGAAGTCTGGCTGGAAGCCTCTGCACCTCCATCATCTCTGAACAACAGCTCCAGTGTATTCTCATTAAGAGTTCGTATGAAATTAGTAATAAAAGTTATGCAATCGTGTAATTTTGTAATGCTTTTTGACGTTTTTTTCGTCGTGATTTCATCGTATTTTTACATTTTGCCTCTAGACAAGATATCCTTGCGCATCTTACAATTCAATAACATAGAATTTAACATACAATTACCCTTTGACCACATGTGGAACAAAGAGCAGCTCAAAGCAACCAGATCCTGCTTCAGTCCAGAGAAAAAGCTTTCATTTGTTCAACGCCTGAAAACTAAAATGTTCATCTAAAAACAAACGAACATTAAAATATTTACCTTCATTGTGGACAGGATACACCCGGGGGGGGAGCCTGGCTGGAGCTGGAGCTGTGAAAGGAACCAGTATGAACCGCTGCTGGAAATAAACAGCATTCCTGCTCTAAGTGCGTCGCTCTGTCAGCTAAAGGTATGTCTTACAGTCTCTATACTCTCTATACTATAAAAATATGATTCATTCCTTCAGCCCTAATCTATCAATCTATATATCTATAGAGAGAGAGATCTTCATTAATTAATGCTCTAAGTCAATTATTCTTTCAGCAAATTCTACGTTTTATTGTCTGTGTGCTATAACTCTATGTAATGATTACCGGATTAGTTGATTGATCACAATGCGATCGATCATCTTATAATAAGATAGCTTTTCTTTGGTTATCAGCTCATTACCCCCACCTCCCATCTCTACCACCCTCCACATATGCTCCATAAAGTTTAAGTCACTCAGAACAGTTAAAATCACTTCCTATCATAAAAAAAAACAAAGAGCAGTTAATATATTTAGTAAAACCCAAAAACAGGAGTATTAGTCATGGGGGGCGTAACCCTGTGAGACACCTTAGTTCCTGCTCAGACGTTGAACTCCTGCACAAATAAAGCTACAGCAGCCTACCTGTAACACTATATCAGATTCACCTGATGTTTTTTTCTTTTTTACTGCTTGCAAACATTCAGTATTCAGATATAAAAATAACCTGATTAAATGTGAAGATTGCAGGGGAGCATGGAGATCTCATCTGACAGCATGCAGATCAAACTTATCGGTGCAACTAGAGGTTAGGAGGGTTTTTATTGCCTTCCCTACTTTAGTACCATCTGCAGGTCACTGTATTCATCAGCACAGAGCATGAATAAAAAAATAATATATTGTTTAAAAACCCTGCTTTGATTTTCTCCCCATAGACGGACTCTTGAATTATTTTTCTTTCTCTGTTGATCAGAGATGTTCCAACCGGCTCCTTTTAGCCAAACACTGCCAATAAACGAAACCCTCAGACTCTTATGGAGGCAGCTGACCATGAGTTTCTGCTGGAGCTACGGTCATCAACTGTTTTTTCTGGACTCTAAATGGTTTAAGTAGCTTTGGGCTCATGGCCCAGAGGCCCACAATGCAGCGGACATGCCAAGCAGCCAGACCTGAGGAGGAGCAGGTGAAGATGGCGTGACAGGGGGCAAAAATGCAGCTGTCGCGTTGGGCTAACAGCGAAGCTAAAAGCTTCTCTCTACAAATCGTCCCTCTCCTTCAATGCCAATATTCCAATGCTCAAGCTGAACTAGAAAAATAGAATCCTCTGGAACTGGAACTCTCTTCAAAGAGGGAGTTTAGTGACTACTGCGCTGTCATCCTGACCGAGACATGGCTTAACTCATCAATACCAGACAACGCCGTTAGCCTGGAGGGGCCCATATTTTACCACGCCAGTAGAAACAGCGAACTCAGTGGTAAAACCTGAGGAGGAGGGCTGTGTGTTTACATCAACAACTGCTGTAAAAAAGCTAGTTTGGTCTCCAGCTTCTGCTCTCTGGACATCGAGCTTTAGACCGTTCACTGCAGACCGTTCCATCTGCAGAGAGAGTTTACTGTTGTTAGCATCAGTGCTGTGTTCCCAGCGCTAAGGCTAAAGAGGCCATGAGTGTTCTCTATCAGACTCTCTGAGCTCCAATCTGCACCCAGGGCATTTCCATCATTGCTGGGGATTTTAACCAGGCTAATTTGAAGACTGTTCTCCCTCATATTTACCAACATGTGGACAGAACACTCTGGACTCTAACATAAAAGACAAATTCAGAGCAGCCCCCACCTCGGCTCGTCAGACCACCTGTCTGCATGCTAACTCCTGCATAGCGCCCCCTGCTGATCAGAGCTAAACCTACAGTGAAGCAGCTAAGGGTGTGGACTGAGGGGGCCACGGAGAAACTCCAGGAGGGTTTTAAAGGTTCTGACTGGAACCTTAAAGCTGCAGCTACAGATGACAACAAATATGCCATGACTGTGTCAGCCTACATCAACAAATGCATCGATGCAGCTGAGGTGTTGAAGACTCTGAGGAGAGTCACTCCAAGGACGGCCCCCACAGCACACCTGGGCAGGTGGATAAGGAGTGGTCAGATCAGCTGGCTGGTGTCCTTTACAGACACCTTTAACACCTGGCTGGACCAATCCATAGTGCCATCATGCTTCCAGTCTGCCTCCATTATTCCAGTCCCAAAGAAGCCTCAGGTCACCTCCCTCAATGATTAGCGGCCTGTCGCTCTGACTCCCATCATCTTCGTGAGACCATCCTGATCTCGTGAGCTTTCGGTTTCACTGTCGCTAATCAGTCTGGAGACTCTCCGCTGAAGAAAATTTTGGCCGCTCACCAAAACGAACGGCCCAATCAGCGCTGGCTTTTGAGGCGGGGTTGAGGTGTGACGAACGAGAAGCGCTCTACACCAGTTCAGTCTAAAGAACATGGTGGCTTCAGCCGATGAAACTATTGGCTGCTAGACTTCCTCACCAACAGACCTCAGTCAGTCCGGGTCGGACAGAACGCCTCTGATGTCATCAGTCTAAGGCCCTCCCCTCAGGGCTGCGTCCTGAGCCCCCTGCCCGTTCACCTTGATGACACGCGACTCGTCCCCCAGGTTCACCACCGATCACATGGTGAAGTTTGCAGACGACACCACGGCGGTGGGCCTCATCAGAGACGACAACGACCTGGACTACAGAGAGGAGGTGGAGCAGCTGGTGGAGCAGAGATAACAGCCTGATCCTGAAGGTGGAGAAGACCAAGGAGATCATGGTGGACTTCAGGAAGAAGCGCCCTAACCACGCCCACTGCTCATCAACAGCTCAGCTGTAGAGGTGGTCAGCAGGACCACATTCATCACAGACACCCTCACCTGGACTGGAAACACCACCTCACTGGTCCAAAGGGCCCAGTCCATGGTGACCCCCATCCTCCCCACCTTCTCCAGAAGCACCATAGAGAGCGTTCTGAGCAGCTGTCTCACTGTGTGGTGTGGGAGGCTGCAGCCCTCAGACTGGAAGAAGGTGAGAACAGCAGAGAGGATCATGGGGGCTCCTCTTCCCTCCATTAAAGACATTTCATCCCAGCTGCGTGTCCATGGAATGGAAACAACTCTGTGTCCTACTGACTTAATGTTCAACTCAACGTTCTGCTGCTTTTGCACCACATTCATTTTTGCACTGAACTTTTTCATATTAATGCCTTTTTGCACCATTATTTTAAAGGTTTTTCTCCTACATTGTTCACATTCTGATCACTGCTGTACTTTATATTGCTAATGTTTATCTGCTCCAACTGCAAACTAATTACACTGTTGTAAGCTGTGTGCAATGAAATTTAGTTTGGTATACACTGTCTGCATACAGAATGAAAATAAAGTTGGTCTAAGTAAGGTTTAACCCCCCCCCCAAAAAGCAGGGAGGTCTGTCCTCCATCTCCTCATCAGTGTGAGGCTCCTGAACTGAAGAGCGAGGACACAGATTATTTTTCTTTTTTTTTTAATCCGGAGAATTCTATTTATGAACTCATGGTAAACTAATTAATCTCACTATAATTTCTGATTACTGCTGAAGCCTTACACTCTTTGACATGATTGTTAAATCTAATCTAATCTGTTCTAATCTATCTTTAGCTAATCTAATCTGTTCTAATCTAACCTGTTTTAATCTGTTCTAGTCTAATCTGTTCTAATCTAACCTGTTTTTATCTAAACTGTTCAAATCTCTTCTAATCAATCTTTTCTAGTCTAATCTGTCCCAATTCATTCTAATTTAACCGGTTCTTATCGAATCTATTCCACTCTAATCTGTTGTAATCTATAGTAATTTAACCTTACCCAATCTAATCTCTTCAAGTCCAACCCATTCCAGTCTGAACTGTTCCAATCTAATCTGTTCCAATTTATTCTAATCTGACCTGTTTTAGTCTAATCTGTTGTAATCCTGTTTAATCCAATCAGAAGCTGTTCTCTGCAGCTTACCGGTTTTGCCCTGAGCCGAGCCGCTGCCTCCCTCTTGGTTGCGATACTCTGCGGTGACTAAGATGCTGTAACGTGTATCCGGCTGTAATGAGTCCAGCACCACCCGCTTCTGACCACCTGGGACCAAAACCTGCAGACAACAAAGCAGTCCTTCTAGGCTCTAAACGCAGGACAGATCTCAGGGTTTAATGGGTCTGGTCTCAGAGGAGCCACTCACAGTCCTGCCCGGGGTCTCGGCTCCCGTCAGGGGGGCGTAAGTCACACGATACTGGAGGACGTGAGAGTTCGGAGGCACCCAACTCACCGCCATGCTGACTGCAGTTTCCTCTGAGATGGACACGCTGGACGGGCCTCCGCCTGACACTGCAGCAACAGAAAACACATCACAGGTTCTCACTGCCTGCCCACGACACAAACACAAGAAATCATTCTGACAAATAAGCTGTTTGGAAAAACTGATTTATTCATCTGACAATCGTTAGAAGTCAACAACAAGCTGTGCAGCGGAGACAATAAGACTTCATGGCACTGATCAGCTGCCTCTGGGTTGCGGTTCTGGTTGCTTTTAAAGCAGTCTAGGTCTAAGTGCTTCAGGTTCATTAAGGTTCAGTCTTTGGTGTTGTTTGTTTAGTAAAAGGAGTCACCACCTTGAAATCTCACTTTATCAGGTTAAAATGTGTGAGTTCAGTTTGGCCACAGGAGAGTCACAACTGCAGAAAGTTGCTTGTCCTTTGATAGAGAGCAATTTGTTCATATGAGAAAAGCCAGATGAGAGCACGCTTAAAGGAAAACACATCTCTATTGAAGTCATGTCATTGGAGGTAATATAAGCCCCGCCCATTTCACCTCCACCACTCCTGCCCTGATGGGACGTATAGACTTGCTGCCATTACTAAAGTAACTGGCGCTGAAGATGTGACGGCAAAGAAAGTGGAACTTTCCCTCTTAAATTCCATGCAACTGCATGATAGAACTGAGAACGAATAGCTCTGTGCACTAACAATTGTAACCTTTCGCTGCAAAGAAAGCACTAACTAACTATGGCTGCTCCAGGCTTTTAATTAATATGTAAGCCCCTGGGAACCATTCGTCTAAAGACTACATCTTCATGCAGTGTACAGATTTCTATCATGTACTGAACTTCTTTTTGATAATCTGCTATGTGGATGCTTGTAAACTGCTCTACATGTTTTTATTTTTCTGTGCTTGTGTTTGGGTTACAGTATTGTGATTTCCCACTGCTGTGGGGAAGGCCTGTATTCCACCATGTCTGTCTTTCTGGTTCCGACTGGCTGAATCTGAAAGCCTCAGTCGTATCGGCCCGTGTAAAACTGTGCCAGCCCCCATAGCGGCTCTGTTCTTCCTGACCAACCAACACCTTGGTAACAGAAATGCAGAGTTCATGAATGCTGCAGACACACAAGCCAGACTATCAGGGGAAAAAGGAAAGGGTTAAATAACGGGGGGGTTAAATCAGCTCTATTTAGAAATGATTCTCCTAATGATTCAACACGAATTTGATAAAAATGTCAGACTGATTATTTATGCAAAATACCAAATGATGCTCCTTTAATAGAGCAATAGGTGATACAGACATGAAAGGATGAACCAGTCTTTAACCATCAAACATCACATCTTTAAAGACAGAAAAAAGATTTTTAGCAGCAGAGATTATCAGACCTTCAGCTTAATGATGAACGGATAAAGGATCATATTCCTAAAGTTCTGAGACTTTCTCTGCTTTGGTCCTTTAGAGCATTTGGTCGTAGTATTAATTCCCCTCTCAGTCAAAAGTATTGATGATTGCCCAACAGTGGAACGTAACATCCAGTAGAAAAGGATCAGGCCACTGAAAAAGAAAAAGTTAGCTGATTTTGTATCTGGAGTTCAAGATGTAAAACAATATAAATTCTGATGCCTTTTTTTTACCATATTAAGGAATCAAAATAAATACATCAGTTAGTTATTAAATTGTTTTTACAGTGTCCCTAATCCTCTTCCTCTGAATAATATTATAGAAATTAAAAGTATTTTCCAAAATGTTTTTAACCTGAGCATTTAATCTTTGGCATTTTATTTATCCAGTCTTGTTCTCTGCATCCAGACTGTTCCCTACATCCAGGCTGCTCAGACTGACATCCGACTGTTCCCTACATCCATTCCGTTTTCTACATCCAGACTGTTCTCCTCATCCAGACTGTTCTCTACATAAATCAGATGTTCCCTCTGCATCCAGAATAAGCTCTACATCCTGTCTAGAGCCTTTTCTACATCCAGCTCTGTTCTCTGCCATCCAGAGCTGTGCCTTCAAGCAGGCAGTCTGCTCTCTGCATCCAGGCTGAAGTCTGGATTTGGGAACAGGCTAGATGTGAGGGAACAGGAGCTGGATGTAGGGAACAGTCTGGATGTAGGGAATGTGAGACTAGATGTAGGGAACAGTCTGGAATGTAGGGAACACTGTGGGATGTAGGGAACGGTCTGGATGTAGGGAACAGACTTATCTTTAGGGAGACAGTTCTCTGCATGGCAAAGGGGCTCCCTCTACATGTAGGGAATAGTCTGGATTTAGGGAACAGTATAGATGTAGGGAACCAGACTGGATGTAGGAACAGTAGTCTGGATGTAGGGAACCAGACTGTTCTCTACATCCACACTGTTCTCTACATCCAGACTGCCCTCTGCATCCAGACTGTTCCCTACATCCAGTCTGTTTTCTGCATCCAGACTGTTCTCTGCTGTCCAGACTGTTCTCTACATCCAGACTGTTCTCTGCATCCAGACTGTTCTCTACATCAGACTGTTCTCTTAAATCAGACTGTTCTCTGCATCAGACTGTTCTCTGCATCCAGACTTTTCTCTGCATCAGACTGTTCTCTACATCCAGACTGT
>JAGKQL010000016.1:106094-133309 GCA_018398635.1 Cyprinodon brontotheroides | reverse complement strand
GAAGCCTTCTACACCAAACCAAGCTTCTGCCGCCCTGGCGTCCTCTTCCACAACATCTTCGTCCCCGCTTTCCTCCTCTAAATAAAAAATGGATGACGGAGGAGACTCATCCACGACCTCCGACACTAAACTCTCCTCCTCTTGCATGTTTCCGCTGTCCATAGCGTTCCTTGACAGCTTCGTTTCTAAGTCACCAATTTAGTGCTACTTGGTCCCAATGGAATTTCCCATTGGGAACCTGCTAGCACTAAGTTGCTAACTGGTTAGCAAGATGCTTCCCACAAACCGGCCACAACCAAACTTGCTTATGAAGCTTCCGCCACAACAATCCCGCCCCCTTGAAAAACGACCAATCACATTCACTTTATTCACTCGTGTAAAGTCGGGCACCACTGGGAGAATTCGGAAATGCAACGGTTGGAACGGCCGCTTCCCTACGAGTTTAAAGACCAGCTGCTTTGATGTCTTCCGGTCAGGTTTCCATATAAACCGCAGTACAGAAACTGCCATGATTAAGGTGCTCAATGACATCTGCATAGATGAGATAGATCAGCACCTCAATCCATAACAGATCTGTTGTCAGTGGATCTACCTCCCAGACCACTCAGGTCTTCTAGTTCCAGCCTACATGGAGAGATGGTGAAGATCCTCAGTCATCCAGGTCAGAGTCAGTCCTAAAAAGTTAAAAATCAATGGACTTTGTTTCCAAGTTTGAAGACGTTTCTCTTCCATCCAGGAAGCCTCTCCACAGACGCATGGCCCCACACAGAAGAGCGCCCTCCTCTGGACAAGACTCTGCAGTACATCTACACCTGATGGACAAAGGACATCCTTTGGAGGATCAGAATGTTCACATTTTGGACAAAGAAGACAGGTGGTTTGAGAGGAGCGTGAAGGAAGCCATCTATGTTAAGAAAGAAAAAACAACCTTAAACAGAGGGGGTGGACTCAGATTTCAGAAGAAGCCAAACGACCCCCATTCCAAAGGGGGGGACCCGTTCATCCGCTTCTATTTGCATGTTTTCTAAACTAAACCAGGCTTTGTTGGGCTGCTGGATAAAAACCTGGAACTAAACGCCTATTTCTGACATTTTGAATTTAAAAAGCTTCCTGGATGGAAGAGAAACGTCTTTAAACTTGGAAACAAAGTCCTGAAGTTTAACTATTTAGAACAAAACATGGAGAAGCAACATCTATGCTCCACTGGATCGTGCAAACAAACTCCCGAAGCAAGACTGGAAAAGCAGTCCTGAGTTCTTTGAAGTCAGCAGTTAGTTTAGAGCTGCCTTTGACTGTTGAACTGTTAACTGAGAAATTATTAGTTTAAACTGTGATCAAACTGTCTGTCTGGTTTTACTACCTGCTTTTATCATCTTTTGTTCTGCTTGTATTTGTCTTCTAATTGTTATCTAATCCTTGTAATTGTCTTTGTACTGCTGCCCATCTGATCCAGTTAATTCTCCTGCTCCCAGTCTGGCTGATATCACCAGAACAGACTGAAGCAGAGCATCTGACCGTCCCTGTAGCTCCAGCTGGCTTCACCTTTTAGGCAGAACCTGCAGTCGTCGTCTAATCAGCTGAATGAAAGCTCCTCCTGGTTCCCAGGTCCAGATTAAACCGGATCTTTGCAGCATTTGCTCCTAAATTGGACCTTCTGGGTTTGTTTTGTGGTTCTATTACATGCTGTGCTTTTTAAATAATCTGGCTGCAGATCTAAGCACGGTGCTGGCGTAGGAATGGTGTCGGGACCTGGAGGAACTGGTTTTCAGCTTCATGGACTCTTTCCAGGCAGAAGAAAGCTTCTTAAACATGAGGAAATTAAATGATTAAACCCCCCCACAGTGGAAACGCGTTGGACCGCTCATGCCAGGAAAGCACGTGCCAGAGACGATCCTTTCTCTAGTTTTTGAAGGCGACGGCCTGGGCGTGTTTGTGTGTGCGCTTGTTGAGCCGGAGGTGAGAGCATGAATTAAAGAGGAGATTAATGAGTCAGGACAGGCAGGCTCAGACTCCAATCTGTTCCCTGCTGCACTCTGGGGGCCGTTTCTCTACTGAACCCCATTCTGTCAGAAAACACGCACACGTATGACACGTGTAGAGCCATGAGACACAGCAGGATCACCGAGGACTCTGGACTGTGTGTTTTAGAGAAGGCAGGGAGAGGAAGAGTCCAGGATAGCAGGTCCCCAGAACCAGCAGCCTGCCCCCTGTAGGCCCGCCCTGACCCACAGACCCGCCATCTGTCTGCATGAGCTGAAGGAGGAAAACAGGCATGATGATTGAGGCGAACAAAGAGGAGGGGGGGGGCTGTTGCACACTATGGAGGGAGATCCCACAACGTCTGTCAGAAAGGTTTCCTCCAAGCAGACAAAGTTGGACAACTTGAAAGAAGCTTTTGATCAGAAACAGAAGATGAATATCTCCTCCTGCTTTCCATCCTCCTCATTGATGACTAGAAAAGCAGAGGCTCTGATCTAAACATTATCATGAAAGACTCAGACTGCTTCATCATCTCAGCTCGCAACTTTAATAGAAACCAGCAGATCTACTAATCCCATGATATGCTTCATTATCTCATCACAGAGACGAAGGCAGAGCTGGATGGAGAGGAGGATGGATGGACGATGGATGGATGGATGGATGGATGGATGGATGGATGGATGGATGGATGGATGGATGGATGGGATGGGATGGGTGGATGGTGATTGATGGATGGATTGGATGGATGGATGGATGGATGGATGGATTTTACTGGATGGATGGGTGGTGGGTGGATGGAGGATGGGATGGATGGATGGATGGATGGGATGGATGTTTTGATGATGGATGGATGGATGGACAGGTGGTATTCGGATGGATGGATGGATTATCTGACTTATTCGTGGATGGATGGATGGATGGATGATGGATGGATGGATTGACTACGGATCTGATGGATGGATGATGGATGGATGGACAGACGGACCTGGACAGACGGAGCCTCCTCCTCCTGGTGACCTGATTTCCCCATTAAGCTCTGTCTGACAGTAGAGCAGCAGGTCGCCATCGTAGCGCAGCCTCCTCAGCTCGCTGCAGACGTCCAGGAAACAGCAGAACCAAAGCTGCCAAACCCACTGACCCACATCCTGCTGCTTTCAGTCGCTGAGTCACTGACTGCATCCTCCATCCTCCCTCATCCCTCCATCCTCCCTCATCCCTCCATCCTCCCTCATCCCTCCCTCATCCCTCCATCCTCCCTCATCATCCTCCCTCATCCCTCCATCCTCATCCTCAGCAGAGACAGTGGGAGATCCAATATGGAGCACTAACTGCCGACCCTCCAACAGACATAACGTAGAGCAGCAGCTTTGATGGGCTGGAAGGCGACGGCGAGGAGGAGCTTCCTCTGCTCTGCATGCAGGTGTCATCTTTCACCTGAGCGAGCCCTGCGCCCACAGAGGAGGTAACCACAGGCACACAGCAGGGCTGCTGTCTGGATCGGTCCACATAATGGATACAGAACCAGAGGATACATGGAGTCAGCAGGTTGATTATTCCTGCCTGCTGCCATGAAATAAATCAGCTGCTAAACAGAAAACGCCTCCTCACATCGTCACAGCTCCTCCATCCAGGATGGAGGAAACTTTCCTGGGAGCAGACAGAGCTGAGATAGAGGAGGGTCGGTCTGAAGGAGCCTGATGTTTCAGCTCCATCCTTCCTGTCTGGCATCTCCTCTACTCATCAGTCCAGGGTTACAAGTTTCTTCCTGCTCGCGCTTTTTCACGATTTTTCCAGCCATAAAAAAAAAACTGTTTCTTCTGGAAGAAAGTTGGAAGGTCGAATTTACTGGAATGAATTGAATAATGGGATTTGGTAGGAAACGCCTCCAAAAACAATCCGATTAGATTTTTGAGCCATATGCCAGAAGCAACCCTCACCATCATCAGAACAGAGCTGCTTGGGTTGGAGTAAAGCCAGAAATGATGAAGCCAGCAGCTTCAGATGCATGAAACAAGCTTTGATTTAGGAAACTAAATAACACTGAAACACATCTAATCCAGGAAACTAATCAAAAATATATACATTTAGCTTAAAGGTGTTATTTTCCATGCTGTACAGAAAAACATTTGATCCTGATGAGGTTCATTTCACCAACCATCCATCCTGTTAGCATTAGCATTGGCCTTTTTGAGCCTAAATTGAATTTCATCCATCAGTCTGCAGCTTCATGCAGCTCCTGCTTCAGTGAACAAATGTTCAACCTGCATTCTTAGCGCTCAGGGTTGGAGGTTTCTCCTGGATGGCATTTCCTTTCCCAGGGGTTTCCAGGGTTTTTCTTCTATTCAAAAGAATAAAAAAATTCTTCCCTTGAAGGTGGTGCAATTTTTACTGGAATGTTTTCTTTGTTTTGGTGAATATTTTAACCGAAGTAATGAACCTGGAGGCTCACCGCTTCCTATAAAACCAGGGGGTTTGGGTTATGAACAGAAGAATCAAAGAAAAAGAAATCCAGCCGGTGGAATCATGAGGATACACGGTTTTTACTTTGTGACCAAATGTTTCATCTAGATTTATATTCCATATACTTAATAAATGATGGAACTTCTCAATCTGTGTCACTGGTTTTTCTCCTCATGTAGCCTGGTTTTCAGTGGATCTATCCCAGTTCTCTAGCCTAGTAAACTAGCCCCGCCCACCAGCGGCCACAATCATCTTTGCCTGCAGTGGTCTAGCCTCCATCAATGCTCCAGCCCTAGAACTGGCGGGCCAATCACAGCGCAGAGATTTGTTTTGAATGTCTGGATGCAAAGTGGAAGGGGTTTTGAGGGCGGGACGACCGCAGCCGTACGACGCTGGAGAAAAACGTTCAAACTTTGAGGGTTATGGCAGCGCATATAGCGAATGAGTTCTCGGTTTGGACTCAAAGCTGGAATCAGTTCTGGAAGGATCCAGACTTTGTGTTTTCATTTAAACCTGAGCAGGGAAGAGGATCTACGCTCGTTCATTTTATAGAAGGACGTATCAGCCAGTTTCGTCGGTCAGGCTGTTTGTTTCCACTCCCCCACCAGCTTCCTGTGGCGCCTTTTCTACGTCACAGTCCTGTGCGGGCTCATTGGTCAGGAGCTTTGGCCAATAGGAGCAGAGACATGGTTTGAAAAACAACGGGTTGATCTCTATCAACGATCACCGATGGTACTCGATGATTTTTCATCGGAGCCAGTGGACTAGATTACCTAGCATTTCAGACCTCTCACATTTGGTCTGGATTATCTCAGGCTACCAGACTCCATCACCAGGGACTTCTTCAACAGGTTTGTTCTGGAAGAATCTCAACCCTGGATCAGACCAAAGGGGGGGGGGTCATCTATATTCCCCTCTGGGTCTGATCAGATCAAACCTCATGAGGTTTAGTATAAAACAGGCTGTGCAGCCGTCCTCCTGGGCCTGACCGCCTGCATCGCTGCTGTACGCCTAGACCTGTATGACAAAAAGTGTCTGCTGCTACATCTGAGGACACAACCCCATCAGCCCACAGCTGCTCCACAGCCAGACCGTCTCTCCCAGCACACGCCAGCAGGCGCCCACCTCTGATGTCACCAAACTAATGCATGGCTTTAATATATGCACGCAAAAACAATGGAGGCGCCGCAGCTGAGCAGATACTTTCACCTTATCAGTCTGCATCGGCCGCCATTGATCTGGTGTCAGAGAGGGTCGGCGGCAGCGCCGTCACCATCCGATGGAGGAGACAAAAGGCAGAAGTTGTGTGTTGATCCTTTGTGTGCAGACACACCTGTGTGAGCGAAGCCAAACACGCTGGAGCTCATTCCTACCTTGGTCTGTGTGTATGTGGCCAGAGCTTCTTTGTTTGAAGGAGTCACATGACCAGTCTGACTTGGCGCCGTCCCCTCCCCTCTGCACTGCGCCACCATACAATAAAGATGCTCATATATAAGACAACAACATGGCGCGGCAGGCATGGGGCGCCGTACGCCCACCGGGGTCAGCTAACTTCATTAGCAAACACTGAAGGAAAGGAGGCATGATGGGAGGAAAGGAAGGATGAAGCCAAAGGCCACGGTGGCGAGGACGGCGCACGGCGGGGAGCAGGGATGATGGAGGGAGTGGGTCACAGGGGGATAAAGATGCTTTTCATGTTTTTCACTCCAAACCAGTGATAAAAACCGCAGCATGAGGCGGGGGGGGATCCCATCAATACCATGAAGAACAACATGGTGGAGAAATCAATCGCTGGGAGGAGGAGGCGTGGAAGAGGAGGAGGCGTGGAAGAGGAGGAGGCGTGGAAGAGGAGGAGGCGTGGAAGAGGAGCGGGACACAAAGAGGGGGAGGTGGAGCAGAAAGGTCCCATGGGTGAGATTCCTGCTCCTCAGACCATCGGATGTTAATTATTGTAAACATGTCTGCCACCAGGAACAGCTGACTGGGAGCTCTGGGCTCCCCAGTCAAAACCAGTCAATGAACGGGTCAGTCGGGTCGCCCCATGGAGGGATGATGGTTCTAACTAAATCCTGGTTCCTCCTGTTCTCCAGGTTCACTGAACCATCACCTCCTTCCAGGTTCCTCAGAGACCTGGAGGTGTTTCCGTCACCGAGTCTAATCAGAAAACGCTTTCAGTCCGAGTCCCAGCAGACTTCAGCCAATTCCTCAGCCGGCATCATCTCCCGGTTGTCATGGAGACCAGCCGATGCATTTCTAGGAGGTTATTTCTACGGTGCGTCCCACTCTGGGTGACGTCACGTAAATAAAGCGTCTCCTCGTTCAGCTGGAATGTGTTTCACTTCATGTTCAGACCAAGTCAGTCCAAATGTTTTTATTCCATTTAAAGTAAGGGATGGTCTGAGGGGCCTCTGATTGGCCCCCAGAGGGCGGGACTTTAAAACAAACCTCTGCAGTAACAGGCTGCAGCTTTCAGGACCCGACAGCGGCTTGAAGTAGGACACTTCCTGCTGACCACGGCCAACCAGACGTTCTCCTGAAACGCTGCGTTTAGTTTCTGGTGGAGCGATCTAACTCAGCTCAGTGATGCGTGTTCTGATCCGACAGCGTTGGCGGCGGCGTGAGGGTCGCAGCGAGGAGGAGGAGCCGGTTTAATAAAGGAGACTTTAGATTAATCTTGTGTTTAAAGCAGTTTATTTCCTGACGTTCGATCTGGCTCGATGAACCCGGTCATGCGAGCTGAATGTGTCCCAGCAGCCGCTACATCTCCTGGAGGTGCCAGCCCCCCCGCTCTAATGACCTGAGACTGAAAGTGGCGTCAGCATTTAAAGCGGTTTTGACGCACTAATGGTTCCCCTGCTGATGAACGCCGATCAAGCTGCATAATGTCCCAGCAGCGTCTATCCTCAGACCCGGCGGACCTGAGTCGCCTCAGCATTAAACTCCCAGAACTAATGGTTCCCCTGAAGCCATCAACTGCAAGCCGAGCTGCTTCACATATTATTCATCTCTAAGGAGGTAGATCAACCCCCCCCCCCCAGGCAGCTCAATCGTGGCTATGCTAAGGTGGTATCACTGCCGTTTGCCTGAGGCTGGTGGAGGCGGCATTATTAGTGTCGGCGGCAGCGCTCGTGATAGCTCTGTTGTTCGACTGTGCTGCCAGCAGGTTCTGTCTACTTCACCGCGGGAGGTTTATCCGTGACCGGAGCTCCTTTTACAGAGCTTAGCGTCCCGGACAGGGAAGCCTCCGACACGGGATCATTTATTCCCAGACTTTTGTCTGTTTGTGCAAAACACCTTTTTCACTTTCCCAGCTCCGCCCCCCCCACCCCAGGTTGGGCGCCTGTCTTTGCTTTTCCTTTACGGTTTAAACGGAGCGGTTTGAAACGTCTGAAAGCGGCTTCGCTGCAGCTGACAGGCAGGAAACATTTCTACTACGTCTAGATGGGAATAATTATTCATATGTGAGAAAGATTATTTCTATTATTATTGACGCCTGCAGTAGAAACAATGGCTTCACTGATCAGATGCTTTGAGGCGTGCTTTAGGAACATTATGACTGTAAAAGAAGGCAAACCTTTAGGTCCGTCTGTTACGTTTTAAAATAACTTTAAATTTAAATCGTGAGAAAACAACACACTGAGGCTCCATCGAAACTAAACGTCTGCATTAAAGTTATTCTAAAAAAGTTAAAATCAATCTACTGGACGTTGTTTCCCAGTTTGAAGACGTTTCTCTTCCTTCCAGGTAGGATGATTTTTCTGTTCCAAATGTCAGAAACAGGCGCTTAGTTCCAGGTTTTTACAGAGCAGACCAAAGTGCCAGAAAAGATGCAAAATCTTCCTGATGGAAGCAAATCATGCTGGCAAACTTGGAAACAAAGTCCTGTGGTTTATTTTTTAACTTTTTTGGAAAGAATATGACCTGAATGACTGGCGAATAGTGTCACCAGCAGCTGATCAACAGACATATTTATATGTCCTAATTATTGCTGCATCCAACCATCATTTTGCAAATCAATTATTTTCCATTAATAATTGCGTAGCAGAGATTTCCTTAAAGAAGACTTTTTACGAATGTAAAACTAGATGAAACTAAAATGTCTCCACTTTAGGAGGGATAGAGAATATTGACAGTGAAAATATTCATTTTACTGCTCTGTGTGATTCGCTCCGTCAGCTAAAGGCACATTTTAGTCTCTATACTCCAGTTAACGATGAATCGATACTAAATTATTTATAATAATTAATCTGAAGGTTTCCGTCCTAATTAATTAGCTGTAATTCTGCATAATGAAAACATTAAATAGGTTTAGCCGAGGTTCTTTATCTCTAATCTAATAGATTATTTGAAAAGTTCAGAGATTTAGAACTTTTTTCTTCAACATAAAGAACAAAACTCAGATCAGAAAAGATCAAAGTTCTGCTCGTCTTATTTTAATGCTGATAATTAAGAAACTAGAGTCAATTTGTTGTCAGTTTATGGTTAATATAACAAGAAGTTAAAAGTCTGTGGAGCTAGTTTATACAGCGCTGAAGAATGTTGCTATAGAAACAACCTGCTGGGGGGGCCAATGATGCCCCCTTCTAGCTCCGCCCCTGTATCTTAGACGGTTAAAGTTGCTAGAAGCGAATCCTTTAAACGGGAAACATTGGAATGCATCAGGAGGTGAACCTAAACGCCGTAAAGCTCTGCTTGGTGCGATGGCTGCCAGCGCCATCGCTGCAGCTCCAGCGCAGCGGCTCTGCTTACAGCGGCTCCTCTGCTGCTTCCTCTGAAGGAACTAATGAGCAGAGACGGGGTGGGGGGGGCGCTTCCTGGGCCAGAGTGACATTTCATCAGCTCACAATAAGAGCACACCTGCCTCACAGAGACGCCAACGTCTGCCAACGGCTGGGCTCCTGTGAGGCGGCGTCAGGGGAGCAGAGGAAGAAGAAAAAGGAAAGTCTGAGTGAGTTTTTACTGCAGTTCAGAGAAAGTGGAGGCAGAGAAGAAGAGAAATGATGACATAGAGGGGAAAAACCTCAGCGCCGTGGCGGTAAAGCACCTACTGGAGGAAAGCTCTCGCTTTGACTCCCACCATCACCAGGAGAACCCAGATGAGCGCCGCGGGGCTGCTGGGCTGAAAACCCCCCGGAAGGGAAGGATGTGGCATCATGTGTCTGCAGAGGAGAAGTGAAACCGCCCCTGATTGGCCGGATCCATTCAGAGGTTCTGATGAAGTCATCCCAGGCCGGGTCATAGCGACCGCAGCGCTGCTCACAGTCATTCTAATGCGCCCGTTGCTAAGCAGCGCGAGGGACGAGGAAGCTGGAGAAATGACAGATGTGTCGATTAGCAACGTCGCTAAGAATACCAGCCCTGATCCAGATGGACGTCCTCCCAGAACCCCACGCTCCATCAAAAATAAACATCTCCTGGACATAATCCAGGTGTTTCCGAGCACAGAAGGCGTAGCTGCTAATGCTAACTGCTCAGGGCTAACAACCACTGCAGCCATCGCTCCATCTTTACAGACGATGGCTGCCATCTGGCAGCAACAATCAAATCTAGAAGCTAAACGTTCTGATCTGTGGAAGAGACCGAAAAACACTCTTCAGTGTGAGAGACGATACTGAAAGAAGAGGGCTTCCCGTTTGCTAATCATTAGCCTGATTAGCATCCAGTTTGCTGACCATTAGCCTGATTAGCATCCAGCTTGCTAATCATTAGCCTGATTAGTGTCCAGTTTGCTGATCATTAGCCTGATTAGCATCCAGCTTGCTAATCATTAGCCTGATTAGCATCCAGCTTGCTGATCATTAGCCTGATTAGCATCCAGCTTGCTAATCATTAGCCTGATTAGCATCCAGCTTGCTAATCATTAGCCTGATTAGCATCCAGCTTGCTAATCATTAGCCTGATTAGCATCCAGCTTGCTGATCATTAGCCTGATTAGCATCCAGCTTGCTAATCATTAGCCTGATTAGCATGCCGTTTGCTAATCATTAGCCTGATTAGCATCCAGTTTGTTGATCATTAGCCTGATTAGCATCCAGCTTGCTGATCATTAGCCTGATTAGCATCCAGCTTGCTAATCATTAGCCTGATTAGCATGCCGTTTGCTAATCATTAGCCTGATTAGCATCCAGTTTGTTGATCATTAGCCTGATTAGCATCCAGCTTGCTAATCATTAGCCTGATTAGCATGCCGTTTGCTAATCATTAGCCTGATTAGCATCCAGTTTGTTGATCATTAGCCTGATTAGCATCCAGCTTGCTAATCATTAGCCTGATTAGCATCCCGTTTGGTAATCATTAGCCTGATTAGCGTCCAGTTTGTTGGAAGCAGGAAGAGGGTGACCTTTCCAAACCACTGATTCCCAAAGTAAAGGATAATATTTGTGTGAAAGTGCTTCCAGATATCAGCAGCATTTAGAAACGGACCAAACCGGTTTGTAATATTATTACGTTCTGGTTCATTGATTCTGTTTGGAAACTCAACATCAACCAACCCTGGAACCGTTTGGTGGATCAGAAGCTGAAAAGTTTGGGAATCTCTGATCTGATGGGATCTGGCTTCATGACAGACAGCTAATGGTCCAGATGGCTAATCGCTAATGGCTAACGGAACGTGCTGGACGGGTCAGAATCTGATCAACCTGTCACAGAAAACCACAGGTCAGAGGTCAGTCAGATCATTCTGATGAGGAAGATGGATCCAGATCCACTAAACCCATGATGATGATGATGATGATGATGAACATCCGCCACCACCTGCGTTCCGCTTGGTGCTGGAAGTTGGGGGAGGCGGTGGAATGGTTTCCTGTCAGCAGAGTTTTTATTTCAGCATCAAACACCGAGACGGTTTGGAGTTCGCCACTCTGTGCTTTAAGGTTTGCCTCTGGTTTCCATGGAAACAACCTTCGACCTGTTGTTCTCCAGCAGAGGCCGACTATAAACGGCCCCTCCCCTGCTGCTCTATATCATAAAATCAGATGAACGGGACAAAGAAAGCAGCTGACCCAGCCGAGGTGATCTGGGAGCAAAGAAAACAAAGGACTGTCTGTGAAGCCTGGGAACCAGATCAGGACTGGATCGACTCAGCCCACTGAGCGCCCAGCTGCTGATCAATCAGCTCCTGGCTCAAACAGCTGCTGACCGCTCTGTACTGGGCCCGAACCCAGACGGTTCCGTGTGCTGACTCCAGCAATACGCTCCGCTCAGGAACGCTGACCGCAGCATCACAGCTGGCTGACAAACAGAGCGAGCAGAACGGCGCCAATGCACGCCGCGCCGCTGGACGCAGCGAGAAGCTGATCCAGTTCACTCTGAACAGACCAAAACATTTATCGTTTGGACTGAACCCAGCGTCTCTGCCTGTCTGACCTTTGACCTGCGGTTCTAGGGACGCTCCAGTAGAGCAGCGGATCATCAGAGGATCTGATGCCGTTCTGAATAATCACAGAACCGGGTTCCAGGCTCTGACCAGCTTCATCCTTCAGACCATCATGGAAACCTGAACAGAACTTTCCCACAGAAGCCACAGAACCGGGGTGTTTCTGAGACTCACCCATCCTCCTTGGCTCTGGATCCAGGGATCGATCTGCTCATCCAGGTAGACGGTCATCCACTCCACGATCCGCCCCACCAGGGGACTCATCTCCTTCTCCACGCATTCCACGCACAGCGCTCCGCCGAAGGCGAACAGGCCCACGATGCGGCCCCAGTTGACGCCGTCCCGGAACACCTCGTTCATCACGTTCTCGAAGCTCTGGTAGGCGGTGGCCGGCGTGATGTGCAGCGTGCTGTGAAGGTCGTTGAAGGCGCGGGAGTAGCGCAGCTCGAACTCGCAGGCCGTGTCTCTCAGCGCCGCCTTCACCGCCTCCATGGCGGCTGTGGACGCCTGCTGTCGCCGCGGGGAGCCTGGACTGGTCCCGTTAAAAGTCCCGTTAGCGTGCGTCTCCGGCGTACGCTCGTCGTCCTGCTCCGCCCCCTGGGCGCCGGTGCCGTTGGGCGGCTCGTTGACGGATAGTTCCTCTGAGACAAATGAAACTTTTGCAGCGACCCAGCCTGCTCCAGACCCGCCGTGGGGATGTGCGCTCTTCTGTTCTTGCTCTGGCTATCGGGGCGGAGCCCAAACACTCCAGGGGGTTCTCCTGACGCTCTTCTGTTCAGGACCAGGCATGGCCCGCCCGCCCGCCCGCTTGGAGGTGAAACCGAAGGCTGACTGACAGCTCAGGCCACTGCAGGAAAACAACAGGAGAAGGTCAAAGAGGGGGGGGCATGAGGACAGCCATGTAGCCCAAACTGAGTCTGGACAGGTGGGGTCAAAGGGCGGCTCTCTGATTGGCCTGCCGCGCACGCAGCAGATGGTAACGAGGAGCGAGGAAGGCGCCTCATCCTTATCAGCGACTTCTGACCTCCGGTTCGAGCCCGGCGCCACGCAGCCTCTGGGACGGGTTCAGGCCCGTCACCATGACAACGCTGCCGGACCAGAAATGATGGCGACGAGGAAACAAAGTGTCGTCGGTCTGGGTCACCGATCCACAGAAACCATGGCAACCACAATTTATCAAACAGGTAACATCAATCATGCGATTAATGGATTGTTGTGACAGGTTAGCCCCTCCCACTGCCCATATTTATTAAACCAGATGTTGTGGAAATAAATCAGATACTCGCAGCATCTCTCCTGTAAACAGATGTTCTGAGCAGAAGCTAAAAGCAAACAGCTTCGTCTGGGATCAAGGTTCCACATTTAGAAAGTGAAACAAAGACAGAAATCCCCGATCAGTTTCTATGATCGATGATTTCTGCTCCCACGGAAAGAGTTGCTGCTTTGTTTGGTTTCAGCTTCATGTCTGAACAAAAGCCTGAACGCCATATCCGATCGTTATCATCCGATCTTTAACATCCGATCTTTTTCATCCTCAGAACTCGGGTTCTGGATTTCATGGCAAACCCTGGAAACAAAAACAATGTTTTGGTTTTCTTTCCTTAATTAAAGGAATTAAAGCTGTAAACAGAAGCTCTGCTAGTCAAACATATGGAAACGAGCTCTGATGTAATCCCTGCTGTAGGAGGAGGCAACCGTACTTTACATTCCCCTCCGATGGTTTGGCTGAATGACACGACTACGGCGTGGAACAATAAATAAATCAGTGCAGTGGATCCTCGCCACACAGGAGCAGCGACCATCCTGACGCGTCTCCTGGGAATCATGGGAGATGAGATCTCCTTTACGGGGGCTGACATTTAGGGCCGATCAGAGCGTGGGATGGGAACCATGCGAACGCTCCTCACACCTCCCTCTGTGAGGTCAGACGCTCCCACCCAAGACCAGAGTCCTCCTGCTGGGCGATGAAGCTCATCCTGAACAACCACAGCCAGCAGAGTGTTTACAGCAGCCACATGGTCCACAGCTGCCAACACGGTGGAGGGGGGGGGGGTCAGCAGAGGAAAACATCTGTAGCTCTACCGTCCCACATCTGGGCAGATGTCCATCTATGAGGAAACCTGGACTCTAACTCTGACACAACCAGCCGAACCTTTCTACCTCTACCCCCCCCCCCCCCCCCACCCACCCACCCACCCAATGATCTAGATCATAGATTAAAATCCCACAGATCAGTAATCTTAATCCCTCCGGATTGGACAGAACCTTACCACAGCTGGATGAAAATAAAACGCTCCTGGTTCGCTGCTCCTCTCAGACGGTTCCGATCGCGTCTGCTGGCTGTAGAAGCTGTCAGCCCCCCCCCCGCCGCCTGGTCCCTCCCCTGTTGCGCAATAGGGCGCTGAGCTGCGCAGGATCCAGGTGGGAGGGGGGAGGAGCCACTACAGGCTGAACCGTTCTTCTGGTACGAAGATCTATAAAGTTATCCTATCAATGACCAAAAGCCTTGCAGTCATATCTCTGCATGACGTCACGTTAGCTCACGGCGGCTCATCTCTGAAGATGACTCCACCTCCGCTGGGTCATTCCCCGGCTGATGGCTAAGGAGCGCACCCAGCGTCGGTGGTCGGGGTTCGATGTGACCCAGAATAAACATAATACTGAATATAGACTCTAAAATAGGTCGATAAAAAGCCGAATAAATTTAATCAGGACGGCGGTGAGCGCGCGCTGCCGTCCATCGCTTCCGGTTTGTTAGAAAACCTCAAAGTTCAAAGAGAAAAAAAAAAAAAACCGACTGATTTTTCCAGAATAAAAATTGTTTCCCAGAGTCTGATGAACGGAGGGGTCCCTGAACGCATCACAAGGCCATCCTGACTTCAAAGGCAGCGATGAGCTTTAATCACGACACGTGAACATTAGGCCACGCAGAGACAGCCCCGTGGCAGAAACACGCAGCTTTATCCACGGCAGAAATGAAAAGTAAAAGCTGCGGTGAGCGGCGGACAGGATCCAGGAAACATGGCTGTCATCCTCCCAGCGGAGCAGCGCGAGCCTCACAGAGGAGCAGAAGAAGAAGAAGCCGTTAGAAAGACCCGCCCACAGAAACGCTTTCAAACATTCACATTAAACAACATTAATTTAACCAAATGAGCTTTTATTTTCCTCCAGCTCCTCTGATTAGCAGGGAAAGCCGCCCACAGCAAACACTTCCCTTCTAACGGAATTCCCCCTGTGGAAAAACCCCACAGATAAGGAATAACACGCGTGGATGAAGGGGGGGTCCTACCTGTACGGTGCTCTCCACAGAATCATGACTTTGGGCGAACTATCCGAACCCAGGTAGGACCGCTGAAGACCCGGACCGTCATAGTTAGCCTGCTCGCTAGCTAGGAGGATTCCTGGCTCCCGGAGCCCCGCCCACCGCTCTACGTGCTGCGTGACCGCGCGTGACCGCAGGGGCGGAGCCAGACATTTTCCTAAGGGTGTCCAGGCGATAACCAATGCAGACTGACTCCTAGAGGACCTGCAGAGACGCATCATTTTCTGTTTACCCCAATAACACAAAATCTACTTCTGAAAAGTGGATAAATTCCATAATTATCCTCTTTATTGTTATTATATGGATTAGCATCATTAACCAGTAGGGCCGGATATTTTCACCAGGGAAAATAGTTCTAAATCGATTAATTTCGATTCAATCTGTTTTTAAAATAATGACAGTGGTTCAACCGTGTTTCAAAATACTCATATATTGTTTCTTCCTGTCACATTAAACACAAAGTGCAAACTTGTAAATCAGACAGTTTAAACATAAGATGTTAAAACTGCCTCAAAAGTGCAGATTTGTTTGTGGAAAGTGAAAAAGTGAAGCCTCACTCGAGCAAGCAGACGTGACCCAGCAGACATGCAGGAGCTGCATTATCTCCACTGAACAAACCGTATGTGCAGCTCTGTCTGTAACTGCAGGGCGTTTGCTGCTCAGCCTCCATTCCTTAATGTCTGCAGTCAGCCTATTGGCTTTATTTGCAGCTGTCTGAACTCACCTTTAGTGCATCTTTCCTCCTTAGTTGAATGTGAACGTCTCGTGGGTCACTATAAAATTAATCAATCTCATTCCCTAGACATTGATTTTGCAAAAATGTAAAGGAATCGATTAGATTTTTTTACCCAGCCCTATTAGCCACAGTGTTTTTGTTGTCAATTTGTTAATATATGAAAAATGTAAATGTTTTGAATATACAACTGTAGAGACCAAACTGGTCCTATAGTCACTCTATTACAGATAGAGTAATGTAACTAAAGTAATCCCTCCCTGTGATTATTAAAGTATTTCTGCTTCCTGGTTGATGGGACAGGTGTTGTGAATGAAACGGTGCCCAGCTTGATGTGTGTCGCTGAATGTGAGCATTGATGACTGAAAGACATCTTCTGCCTCCATTTATCTGTTTACTACAGTCTGTTGAATTCATGTTAATGTGGATTTAAGGACATTTCAATTAGTGGAGAAAATTGCAGGAGGGAATATAAAAAAGACTAATCAACCAAAAGTTTCACGACCCCCTGCAGTACCTCCGTGGACCCCCTAGGGGTCGCGGACCCCCTGTTGAAGACCTCTGCTGTAGAGTATTGCTGCTGCTGTATTACAGGGAAATAAACAGTAGGGGGGGACAATGGTTGGCTAAGGGTGGCCATGGCCACCCCTGGCCCCCCATCTAGCTTCGCCCCTGGGGGACCGTGCTGCGATCAGTCACTCCAAAAGAAAGACGAAATAAGTTCATCAGTTTAATGCATAGAGTTTAGAATTAAATGCTGGTAAATTTCTTTCTTTTTTGAGTAAATTCAATCTTGTTGTCCTAAAATAATGATAATCCTCTATTAATATTATTTCTGCTTCCTTTTCTTTATTATTATTGTTTTATGCGCACATAAATGTTTTATCAGGTGATGGTACCTGATTGTAATGTATAATAGTTAAATAAAGTTAATCAATTACCGTTAACTTTGTAACGAGTAAATGTTGATTAAACAAACAAAGTTACATGTTGGAATAAAAGAGTTTAATTAACAGCAGAGTCATTTACTAACAGCTCAGTAACGTGGGCTCCATGCAGCAGCTGCTGGACACAACGCACACCTGAGGTGGCAACAAAAGACCTGGAGGTCTCCCATGGTAGCCCCTTTGTTACCCCGAAAAGCTAGCGAGTCCCCCAAAACACAAGGAGAACAGCGGCGCCGTCTGCAGTCACACTGGGAACGGCACAAGTCAGACCCCACAGGTTGAAAATCCCCCTCAGAGGGGAGATTCTGCTGTTTACAGCAGCAACGAATCACTAGAAAAAATGGTCACACAATGTGGACCTTGGAAAAATATCTAAGAACATATTAGTGAGGGTTAAAATAAAGTGCAAGACTTTAAAGTGTTTTTAGCGACATAAAACTGATCACCTGGAGAATAAACCGCTTGTATCCAGCTATGGACATTTTACAGTAATTTGAAAATACTTTGGCAACATCAAGAGATGTGCAGAATGACAGCAGCAGGTTATTTAACTGACTAAGGTAGAAGCTGGGCAGAATCAGCATGAATGGAAGAACTGATTTGAGGTTACTGGGAACAGTGGTGGTTCTAGGGAGGTCTTCCATTGCTGGGAGAAAAGGATCTGTGATAGCGCTCCTGGTGCATTTAAGGTGCAGCAGTCTGTCACTGAAGGGAGCTGTCCAAGTTCTGGGTCCACTGTCTGTCCTCTGAGTCGTCTCTCACCTGTGATGGAGGCCAGCTATGGCAAAAAGGTCAGAGAAGGTCTGGAGGGAGGCGTGGGGAGGCTGGTGACGTCTGCAGGGTAGGGGGTGAGAGGAACGGTTCCAGCACTGTTTCCCTGTGGGACCCCGTACTGCAGACCAACCTACCAGAGACACAGCCTGTGACCTCACACACTGTGGGCCAGTCAGGTAGTCCAGGGTCACTGGGACATGTGCTGGTCCTCCCGGCAACTCCAGCTTGGCCCTTAGGGCTCCTGGCTGGATGGTGCTGAAAACTCCTGCAGAAACCAAAAGACCATGATCCTCACAGGCTTCCAGGATTCTCTGGGTGAGTCAGAGGTTGGTGCAGCAGGAAGATGATGACATCATCTGCTCGATCCCAGGAGGGGTAGGATAACTACAGTGGATCAGTGACGTCCTCACCAGAAGTGCGATGGTGGAAGACCAACGTTCCTGGCTCTTCATCAGGTGTGGGGTCAGTGCTACCAGCCTGGAACCACCACAGGTCTTCCACTGAGGTTCTTCTCCCGGCCTCAGGCTTCAGTTGAACATGGCTCAAAGATGCCAAACAGTTCGTCTGGAAACATCTGAAGCTGATGGCGTCTGGGACGCGGCCTCAGACATTGATCTTTACAGCTCATTCCTCACCTGTTTGGTTGAAAGCAAGATGATTTCAAGTGCCTTCATCTCAGGGTTGATTGATGGTTTTGTTAATGTGAAGTGATGAAGCTTCCTGATTGGCGCGTTCTCCAAACAGTTAATGAAAACAGGAGCCGCAGGCAGAAGCGGCCTGATCCTGGCCTAAGCGAGTTAAAACATTACTGATTTAAAATATGCTGTTAAATGTTTGGCTTTTCCCAAGCAAAGGTCACATCTAGACGTCTGATCTTTAGTATTTAATCTATGTCTGAAAATGGATTAAACTTTAGAACAATAAACATGTTTAAATCAATAAATTGGATTATATCTTCAGAAACATTTTCATTTCAGGAAAAAAGAATAACTAGTTTTCCCTCCTTTTATAGAAATATTTCTTGTTGCCTCAGACCAGTCTGAGATGTTAGTGGCATCCTTCCATTCTAGAATATTTTCTATGCAGCGGAATATCTGATATCAAATTCTTTTACTTTTTAAATTCCTTAGTAGAGCTGATGGTGCTGATATTTTAATTTCACTGTGCAAACTAAAAATCTGGGATTTAATCTGACCCTAGAAATGCTGAGTAGTGATATAATCCCAGCCTAAAATTCTACCAAGTTTGAGGGAAATGTGGGTTTGATCTAACAGAAAATATACTTTTTAATGAAATTTGTTTAGCTTATCGATTAAAACTTGTTTGCTGACTCAGGCTTCCAGAAACTGTCTTAATGAGTGATTTTCTCCACTTCCTTTCATCATTTTAAGATTTACGAAGCATTCAGAAAACTTTAAAGCTGCTGCAAATTTTCAGAGAAGCAAACCATTTGAAAAACAAACCATGCAAAAAGAGCAGTGTTGCCAACTTAGCGCTTTAGTCACTATATTTAGCTTACTTTTCAGACCCCTCCTAGCACTTTTGATTTCTAAAAGCTCCTAGGAGCCAAATCTAGAGACTCTTTTCTGCTACTGGAGACTTTGGCACAACATCTAAAAGCAGCTAACTCTTGCCTCCAGAGCGTAGTAGATTGGTAACCCCCTGCTCTCTATCTTGTCTGCTGTCATGATTATGCAGCTATTATTTCATCCAATGAAAAATGGAGAACAGATACAGATCATGGCTTGGTCTACAGTGAAAAGAAGGACTGGGTTATTTACTTTGGCCTTGGAAACACAGGAAGGAGCAATCAGCTAAGGAGCTTAGTGCTTGAAAAAATCTTTCATTCCTTTAGAGACAGCATGAAAAGTCAGCTGAGTACAAAACATAGAGAGGAAAAACAAGAAGAAAAGGACACAAGAAGAGAGGGACACAAATTCCAGAAACAGACATAATAATGGATGTCTATTCTATTAACATTTCTAAGATCTGGAGAATGGGGCTGTTTGATGTGTTCTCAGTTCAGAGGGGCCCCTGCCTGTCTTTGCCTAGGGGCCCCACATTTCCTAAATCCGCCCCTGGTGAGACGTCAGAGTGACCGGCTGGAATGAAGCGACTTTAACTGATGCATGTTCTGTTAACCTGTCAGGAAAATAAGAAAGACCAGTTTAGACCAGTAAAGAAAAGGATATGGTAACTGGTTTCCAGAAAACCTCCAGAGGAATAAATTCTGCAGAGTTTAGCCTCTAATTAAAAACAGAGAGAAGTGGGGTCGGTACCGAGCTAGTTAGCACGGTTCATCCATCATAGTGAACCTCTTTATTAACACTTGTTCACCATTCCAGCCATAAAGGGGGGCAGACCACTGAGGATGGATGGAAGGAACCGGAACTCACCAGAAATCCGATTTATTGATTACTTCACCAAATGTTTGGAAGATTACATCACAATATCCCGTATAGAACCATATCAGCGTTTTCATTTCTAAGTATCTTACATGGAAAACTTTACAGTCTGCATTTTGTCCTTTACTGTATAATATACATACATATATATCTATTTATTTATATACTCCCTGGAATCAGGGAAGAAAGGTAGACATCCAGAGCTGCGAGGGGAGGAATGCTGTCAAAGAAAATCTCTAAATGCACTTTATGCCATAGATCCTTCTGGAAAAAAGCCCAACAGTCTGACTCAGGTCTTCTCAGCACTTTAAACGGGACTGAAAGCAAACAAACACTGATGGAACGAACAGACGGACATGTGAGCGGTTCACTGCAGCGATTACTGGACGTCTACCAGTTAATCCCAGTTTGAAGCTTATGGATTCAGCAGAAGCAGGAAATAAACATAAAAATGTACAGAAACAGTTTTTTTCCTTCAGCCTTTAGAGTTAAACCTGCAGTTCTTTCTGATAAAAGGAATGAAAGCAAATAATCAAAATAAATACAATTTGACCGACAAACGAGGAGCATCCCGTCTGAAGCTGACGGTGCAGATTCAGTCCATGGATGGAGGCGGTCTCTAAGCACAGAGAAACAGATCAGACTTTTCCAAACAGGCACAGTTGGCAGAAAGCCTTTTTCTCCCAAAGGGAAACTGCAGATTCATCCGGTTCATTTATGCTTCATTTCCAATCTCTTTAATAAGCTTTAAAAAGAAAACAAAGAGAAAAATCCCAGAAATTAATGGAGGATCTGCAACAATAAATTATCTTTAGTTTCGTTGTTTGGGGCAATGAGAGACGACAGCCAGCAGAGGGCGCCGGTCACAGTGCTGTTCATCCCAGAGGGCAGGAAGGAGGGAAAAAGCTCAGCGATGTGATGAAGAACCTGAACCAGCAGCGAACCAAACCTCCTCATGTCTGAGAGAGGACAGATGATCAAGTTCATCTCAGATCCTCCCGTCGGCCTCCGCCGTCTTCTCCGTGGAGGCGGGGGTCCGGGCGGGCGCTCCATCGGGGGCGGAGATGTGGAAGACGGATCCGATGCGAAGGAAGAAGCGTCTGAGGACGGCCCGCAGCTCCGGGATCAGATCGAACTGCATCATCTCACACAGGTGGGGGTGGTAAGAGGGAGGCGTGGGGCTTAAACTGCAGAGGAGACACAGGTTAGAGGGGGGGGGTGGGGGTCAGACATCAACTGCTGCTTTGGAGGTTTTTGAAAGCTGAAAGCTGAGTTAGTTTTAGGTCTAAATTATTGATTATTCCTGCTGATGGACTTTGGCTTCAGGACGTCCTCGGATAGTTCAGCTGCAGACGGTCAGTTTATGGTCCGTCAGAAAACAACATGGAGGAAGCTGGCCGTCCAGAACAGGCGGTAAGAAGGACGACTGCATCCCAGTAGGGCTGTAACTAACCACTAGGCTACGTTCCCACAGCAGCCTGAAGAGACCTGGATCTGATGACAGTCTGGTTCTTTCTAAAGCGACCCAGGCCGCTTGGTTCTGTGGTTCTGGATCCGATACGATTCTGATCTTTTCCAATGCCTGAACGCCATTAATACCCGACAAAGGTCACTATTCTGGGTCTGCTATGAAGAAGCAGGAAGCAAAACAACAACCATGGCGGACGATGATGCAGAGAGCAGTATTTATGTTTAACCATATTGAAAAGATTGAGTTTTAAGTTTAGGAAATATCGCTTGATGGTTCAGCGCTACCATCCATGTTTACTTCTGTAAACACGAAGCGCGCTGGCCTGTGACATCATCGCGTCCTCTACTGCGCATGCGGGACAGCTGCGTCGTATGAATGCAATCCAAACAGAAGATCACATAGAAGTTGCATTTATCTGGAAATGCGAACGCCAACGCAAAAGAATTGATTCCGCCAAAAAATGTTAATTGAGCATCAAGGTCTGCAGGGGAACGTAGCCTTATTTTACAAATCCATTAATTTGTTGATATTTGTTTGATTAATAAATGGATAAAAGACTTTTCATGAAGTTAAAATAAAACTTTCCTCCTGAGGAATCCTGGATAAACCAGACTGACAGAAAAAAGATCTTTTTATCTGAAATGCAAAATGTTGACTTGTTTCTTGGTATAATTGCTGCTGTAGGCGAGTCGCTCTGCCAGCTAAAGGCCTGTTTTAGAGTCTATACTCCAGTTAAAGATTAATCCATTACTAAACTAGTCCACCATTATTTCATTAATCGATTAATCTGATGAATTGGGATGTCAAAGCAGGAGGAGCAGAGACCACTGATCTCTATTTATTTATTGGATTGCTGAGTCGCTGAAAAAAGTGAAGCCGCCGTCCGCCATCTTGGTACTCCCCACTCCCACAGAGACATGCAGTAAAACTCCTCCCTGTTCAGCATCTGGCTGCTAAAACCAGCAGTTTTCTGTCTGCAGGACGACGTTCCACTGGTAATTTCCCAGTCATTGGATGAAACTAAGCAATAAATCCATCTATAGCCTATGGATCCTATAGCTTAGTCTGCAGACTAACATTAGTCTGGCTATCTCAGACTGACTGGAAGAGCTTGACTGAGTTAGACACTGACATTGGGACTAGTGCTAGAAAATAGAAAGTAGAGGAAATAATAAAGAATGACTACATTAACATTTTACAGTCAGTTACTTTCTAGGTGAATGATGATGTCATTTTTCTAGAGTTTGGTTTATTTCTCATTAGAAAAAGTCATGAGCTGAAATATATTGCAGGTTATATGGATGGAAAAAACAACTAACATTTTTAAAGACTAATGAACAGAAACAGCATAACAGTTAATTCATCATTTATGTATAATTTGAAAACAGGAAAATACTATATAATTAACAGACATGTTATTCTGTTAGGATGTTAAATTTTTAAATTGTTATAACAATGTAATCAATCCTGTGTTTATAACATGAACATCATCAATTTATCACTTTTGGCTCATCTGTATTATTCTGCTCCACATTAATGTTATTGTGATGGATTGTATAATATGTTATATTACCTGATTAATGGACGTCATAATAACTCTGCAATGTGATTGGCCGATTGTTTTATTCTAAGTTAAAGTTAATCTACTGATGCTCTGAAACAGCCAGTCTGGGTCAGAGTGAGGAATTTATCTTAAAAGTCTTTAGCTGAAAATGAGAACATCTTGGTTGTTCGATGCTGTAGCTCACAGATTGTTTACATTGAGACCGGTCTAACTAGGGAGTACCAATATGGCGGCCGGTGGCTTCACTTTAACCTGTACTACCAACTAGCAATCAGCATCCAGTGAACAGAGATCAGTGGGTGAACCCTGGAAGACTTCTGGCTGCAAACGCAGAGAAAGGAGGTTCTAGAACTTTCTACACTGTAAAAAACCTCAATAAGTCCTTTTTTCTTTAAATAAGAGCATTTTCTCTCTGACTGAGGAGGTAAGTGAGACACTTTGCTAATGGAAACAAACACTTTACATTTAAAATAAGAAAAAACAATTGCATTGTCTTATTTAGAAACATATATTATCTAATTATCTTCTTTTAAGAGTAAAAATACTGATTGACAGATCATGGTATTTATCTGCTCAGATTAAAGGTAAATACACGTTTTACTTCTTCCTAGATATTTTTTTCAGAGTAGAATGTTGTGGCAGAAGCAGCAGAGGTTACCCTGAGCTCAGAGCTGCTCAGTCGCATCCAATCCCATCAGAAACGTCTCTACAGCCGCTAACCGCTCAGCTCTCAACCTGTCAGGAACCTGAGTCATGGCTCCAGCGAGTCACGGCTCCGGCGAGTCACGGCTGACTCAGAGGAGCCGTGACTCATGCAGCAGACAGCGTTCAGTGAGGTGTGGGTGGGGGGGTGTGTGGTGTCCCTGCCTTGTCGTCGGGCAGCCGTAGCGTCCTGGTGAGCAGCAGCATCAGCAGGCTGTTCCAGGCCTCCCTGTGGCTCTCTGAGGTCAGGCGGATGAAGTAGCTCAGAGCTTCAGAGCAGACCCTGAGAGGCAGGAAGCACAGCGCGGTCAGAGACGCTCCTGACAGCAGAGCTTTACCGTCACAGCAGCACACATTCCAACAGCTTTCAGGAACAAACTTCTGCTGTGAAAACGCTCGCTTCTCTCAGCCCAACTGGAGCCTAACTCCGCCCATCAGACGCCTTTAATGGGATCACTGTCCTCCATAGCCGAAGGCCCCGGCTGCTACTGGGTTAGCGCCAGAGACCAGCAGGAACGTCTCCTCAGGGTCAGACCAGTCTGAGGGCGGCGGCGTCCCGCCAAGGCGTGACTGATCCACAGCGGCGTCCCGCCAAGGTGTGACTGATCCACAGCAGAAGTCTGTCCCACCATTAACTAACCGCCTTTCTACCATTAAAACATTTATTCTGATGACTTTTTCCCAAGCAAAGGTCACATCTAGACGTCTGATCTTTAGTATTTAATCTATGTCTGAAAATGGATTAATGTTAGAACAATAAACATGTTTAAATCAATAAATTGGATTATATCTTCAGAAACATTTTCATTTGAGAAAAAAAGACTTAATAACTAGTGTTCCCACCTTTTGTAGAAATATTTCTTGTTGTCACAGACCAGTCTGAGATGCCGGCATTGTCAGCGGCGTCCTTCCATTCTAGAATATTTTCTATGCAGCGGAATATCTGATATCAAATTCTTTTTAAATTCCTTAGTAGAGCTGATGGTGCTCGATCTACGACGCAGTATTAAGGCCATAATAAGCCATAATATTACAAGAATTAGGTTTAAAAATTATGAAAATGAAGTCAGTTTCAGGAAGAAAGCTTCCAGCATGATTTCTTTGATAGAGACGTTTGAACAATTAAGTTATGATCCTGAAAATTATTTGATATTTTCTCCTTATTTGTCAAACCGATGCTAAAGTATAACTCAACATTCCTCATTTTAGGGAAGAAAGGGCTTCTGGGAAGATTTGCCATAAAATACAACTTGCTTCTCACAAATTTATGACTTTACTCTCATAAATTTACTTTATCCTAGTAATGTGATGATTTTATGCTTTTAAGATTACAGTTTATTCTCCAAAAGTTATGAATTTATTGTCATAAATAAATGACTATTCTTGTAATATTACGATATTATTCTCATAATATTATGAATTTATTCTCATATAAAAGAATCTCTAAAGGCTGAAATGGATGTTTTAATCTCACCGTTCAAAGTAAAAATCTGGGATTTAATCTGATAAAATGCTGAGTCATGATACAATCATCATATAATCATCGATGCTTTAATGATCCACAGCAGGAAATATTCTCACGTTTTTCAGTTCAGTTACAATAAACCAAACTAAATTCTTCCCAAAGGGAAATTAAATAGAACATTATTATGAATAATATAATAATTCAATGAGAATAATATCACTATAACCTCTAATAAATCTTTTTGAAACGAACAAAGCTCCAGACCGGACGGTTGCTCTAACATCTGCAGTAAATGCAGACTCACCTCATGACTAAATATGACTAAAAAGACCTTGATGCTTTAAATCAGTTTGTGATCGATGAAAGTTAGAGAATAAATCCCTTAATTAGCATTAAAGCTAAAGCTACTGATGACCGCTAGGAGGCCAAACAAGAACCAGTCCTCTGCAGACCGGACCGCTTCCTGTAGATCCACTCTGACCCGGCTGATCTAATACTAAATAGAGTATTTAGTATTAGTAGTACTTCTTCAAATCAGACTAAATTAGGGTCAACGTTTGTGCAGCAAAACAAACGTTGACCGCTAATTTAGTCTGATTTGAAGAAGGGCGGCGGGGGCTGGACCCTCAGGTAAAGAGCAAACACTTTGATGATGTCACGCGCTGCGAGGCGATCCTGATCTCCATGGATCATCCAGCTGATGGATCAGGAGCCTGTGGAGCTCATGTGTTGGACTCACAGCAGCAGGCGCGTCTGAATGTCCGGCCAGGAATCCTGCAGCTTGGGGTCGGAGTACATCCTGAACAAGATCCTGAGGCTGCAGGCTAGACTGCTGGTTTCCTGCTTCAGCAGGTTGGGTTTGGACTTTCCCTTAAAGCCTAGAAGCAGAACCAGAGAGAAAGCAGGTTCTAAGTCTGATGTTCTCAGCTAGAACCTTCCTCCTACGGTCAGCTCTAAAAACACAGATCCCACAGAATCCATCTTATGCTGCGTTCACACTGAACCAACGCATTATGAGCTTCAGAAACACCTGAACATAGAAATCTAGACGCTGGTCCTGCTGCTTCGCTGCTCGGCGCTCTGGATGTTTATCTGCTCGGTTCTGTAGCTTCCAGGTAGAAAGCAGCTCCGCTTTATTTACTTTAGGAGTTGGAAAATAGTTTGAACAGGTTTTGAAGCTAGAAAGTCCACCTCCAAACATCCTCTGTTCATTGGGATTATAATCCCACTAAATTATGAAGTTCTTGTTCCAGACCTCCAGCATCCCGCCGGGAGGCGGCGCTGGGAATCCCCGCTGGAAGCTCTCTGCTGCGGCCAGCCTGTGGGGGATTTCCTGCTGCCGCTCGTAGGCTGGAAGCGAATAGAAAGAGTTTTTATGGTTTGTGATAAAAACTGCAAGAACCAGAATATATAATCAGATATTTTTTGTTGGCAGGTTTTAAAGTTCAGTTAAAGGTCTTTAGTTAAAGACCTGCCCCCTCCACATAAAAATAAATGTGCGTGAGACAGCTCTGTTCAACAGCTGCTGTTCTCATCGCTCATACAAGCTTTACTAAACGTCGGCTCGAACCCCTGAAGCCCAAAATACTACATAGAGCGGGGCCAATAGTGAACTCAGGACTGTTTGGACAGATGGTTGATACGACCCGATCCATCCTCGAAGCACGATCCGTCCCGCACATGCACGAACAGAATAATAAGATCACCGAAAGACTACGTAATAACGGTACTAAAAATGCATATGCAGGATGGATCGCGTATCCGGGATGGATCGCGCTTCCGCACGGATGCGCTTCCGGGACGCATCGCGCTTCCAGGACGGATCGTGCTTCGGGACGGATCGTGCTTCGGGGACGGATTGTGCTTCGGGGACGGATCGCTTCCGGGACGGATCGCGCTTCCGGGACGGATCGCACTTCCGGGACGGATCGTGCTTCGGGACGGATTGTGCTTCGGGACGGATTGTGCTTCGGGGACGGATCGTAGCTTCCGGGACGGATCGCGCTTCCGGGACGGA
>JAGKQL010000016.1:89259-105634 GCA_018398635.1 Cyprinodon brontotheroides | reverse complement strand
AAGCGCGATCCGTCCCGGAAGCGCGATCCGTCCCGGAAGCGCGATCCGTCCCGGAAGCGCGATCCATCCCGGAAGCGCGATCCATCCTGCGTATGCATTTTTAGTACCGTTATTACGTAGTCTTTCGGTGATCTTATTATTCTGTTCGTGGCATGTGCGGGACGGATCGTGTTTCGAGGATGGATCGGGTCGTATCAACCATCTGTCCAAACAGTCCTGAGTTCACTATTGGCCCCGCTCTATGTAGTATTTTGGGCTTCAGGGGTTCGAGCCGACGTTTAGTAAAGCTTGTATGAGCGATGAGAACAGCAGCTGTTGAACAGAGCTGTCTCACGCACATTTATTTTTATGTGGAGGGGGCAGGTCTTTAACTAAAGACCTTTAACTGAACTTTAAAACCTGCCAACAAAAAATATCTGATTATATATTCTGGTTCTTGCAGTTTTTATCACAAACCATAAAAACTCTTTCTATTCGCTTCCAGCCTACGAGCGGCAGCAGGAAATCCCCCACAGGCTGGCCGCAGCAGAGAGCTTCCAGCGGGGATTCCCAGCGCCGCCTCCCGGCGGGATGCTGGAGGTCTGGAACAAGAACTTCATAATTTAGTGGGATTATAATCCCAATGAACAGAGGATGTTTGGAGGTGGACTTTCTAGCTTCAAAACCTGTTCAAACTATTTTCCAACTCCTAAAGTAAATAAAGCGGAGCTGCTTTCTACCTGGAAGCTACAGAACCGAGCAGATAAACATCCAGAGCGCCGAGCAGCGAAGCAGCAGGACCAGCGTCTAGATTTCTATGTTCAGGTGTTTCTGAAGCTCATAATGCGTTGGTTCAGTGTGAACGCAGCATAAGATGGATTCTGTGGGATCTGTGTTTTTAGAGCTGACCGTAGGAGGAAGGTTCTAGCTGAGAACATCAGACTTAGAACCTGCTTTCTCTCTGGTTCTGCTTCTAGGCTTTAAGGGAAAGTCCAAACCCAACCTGCTGAAGCAGGAAACCAGCAGTCTAGCCTGCAGCCTCAGGATCTTGTTGTTCAGGATGTACTCCAACCCCAAGCTGCAGGATTCCTGGCCGGACATTCAGACGCGCCTGCTGCTGTGAGTCCAACACATGAGCTCCACAGGCTCCTGATCCATCAGCTGGATGATCCATGGAGATCAGGATCGCCTCGCAGCGCGTGACATCATCAAAGTGTTTGCTCTTTACCTGAGGGAAGTCGCCCCCTTCTTCAAATCAGACTAAATTAGGGTCAACGTTTGTTTTGCTGCACAAACGTTGACCCTAATTTAGTCTGATTTGAAGAAGTACTACTAATACTAAATACTCTATTTAGTATTAGATCAGCAGTCAAGTGGATCTACAGGGAGCGGTCGGTCTGCAGAGGACTGGTTCTTGTTTGGCCTCTAGCGGTCATCAGTAGCTTTAACTTTAATGCTAATTAAAGGGATTTATTCTCTAACTTTCATCGATCACAAACTGATTTAAAGCATCAAGGTCTTTTTAGTCATATTTAGTCATGGGGGTGAGTCTGCATTTACTGCAGATGTTAAAACAACCGTCGGTCTGGAGCTTTGTTAGTTTTCAAAAAGATTTATTAGAGGTTATAGTGATATTATTCTCATTGAATTATTATATTATTCATGTAATGTTCAATTTAATTTCCCTTTGGGAAGAATTTAGTTTGGTTTATTGTAACTGAACTGAAAAAGCGTGAAATATTTCCTGCTGTACGGATCATTAAAGCATCGATGATTATATGATGATTGTATCATGACTCAGCATTTTATCAGATTAAATCCCAGATTTTTACTTTTGAACGGTGAGATTAAAACATCCATTTCAGCCTTTAGAGATTCTTTTTTATATGAGAATAAATTCATAATATTATGAGAATAATATAAGTAATATTACAAGAATAGTCATTTATTTATGACAATAAATTCATAACTTTTGGAGAATAAACTGTAATCTTAAAAGCATAAAATCATCACATTACTAGGATAAAAGTAAATTTATGAGATAAAGTCATAAATTTGTGAGAAATAAGTTGTATTTTTATGGCAAATCTTCCCAAGCCCTTTCTTCCTAAAATGAGGAATGTTGAGTTTATACTTTGCATCGGTTTGACAAATAAGGGAGAAAATATCAAATAATTTTCAGGATCATAACTTAATTGTTCAAACGTCTCTATCAAAGAAATCATGCTGGAAGCTTTTCTTCCTGAAACTGACTTCATTTTCATAATTTTTAAACCTAATTCTTGTAATATTATGGCTTATTATGGCCTTAATACTGCGTCGTAGATCGAGCACCATCAGCTCTACTAAGAATTTAAAAAAATTTGATATCAGATATTCCGCTGCATAGAAAATATTCTAGAATGGAAGGACGCCGCTGACAATGCCGGCATCTCAGACTGGTCTGTGACAACAAGAAATATTTCTACAAAAGGTGGGAACACTAGTTATTAAGTCTTTTTTTCTCAAATGAAAATGTTTCTGAAGATATAATCCAATTTATTGATTTAAACATGTTTATTGTTCTAACATTAATCCATTTTTTCAGACATAGATTAAATACTAAAGATCAGACGTCTAGATGTGACCTTTGCTTGGGAAAAAGTCATCAGAATAAATGTTTTAATTGTAGAAAGGCGGTTAGTTAATGGTGGGACAGACTTCTGCTGTGGATCAGTCACACCTTGGCGGGACGCCGCTGTGGATCAGTCACGCCTTGGCGGGACGCCGCCGCCCTCAGACTGGTCTGACCCTGAGGAGACGTTCCTGCTGGTCTCTGGCGCTAACCCAGTAGCAGCCGGGGCCTTCGGCTATGGAGGACAGTGATCCCATTAAAGGCGTCTGATGGGCGGAGTTAGGCTCCAGTTGGGCTGAGAGAAGCGAGCGTTTTCACAGCAGAAGTTTGTTCCTGAAAGCTGTTGGAATGTGTGCTGCTGTGACGGTAAAGCTCTGCTGTCAGGAGCGTCTCTGACGGCGCTGTGCTTCCTGCCTCTCAGGGTCTGCTCTGAAGCTCTGAGCTACTTCATCCGCCTGACCTCAGAGAGCCACAGGGAGGCCTGGAACAGCCTGCTGATGCTGCTGCTCACCAGGACGCTACGGCTGCCCGACGACAAGGCAGGGACACCACACACCCCCCCACCCACACCTCACTGAACGCTGTCTGCTGCATGAGTCACGGCTCCTCTGAGTCAGCCGTGACTCGCCGGAGCCGTGACTCGCTGGAGCCATGACTCAGGTTCCTGACAGGTTGAGAGCTGAGCGGTTAGCGGCTGTAGAGACGTTTCTGATGGGATTGGATGCGACTGAGCAGCTCTGAGCTCAGGGTAACCTCTGCTGCTTCTGCCACAACATTCTACTCTGAAAAAAATATCTAGGAAGAAGTAAAACGTGTATTTACCTTTAATCTGAGCAGATAAATACCATGATCTGTCAATCAGTATTTTTACTCTTAAAAGAAGATAATTAGATAATATATGTTTCTAAATAAGACAATGCAATTGTTTTTTCTTATTTTAAATGTAAAGTGTTTGTTTCCATTAGCAAAGTGTCTCACTTACCTCCTCAGTCAGAGAGAAAATGCTCTTATTTAAAGAAAAAAGGACTTATTGAGGTTTTTTACAGTGTAGAAAGTTCTAGAACCTCCTTTCTCTGCGTTTGCAGCCAGAAGTCTTCCAGGGTTCACCCACTGATCTCTGTTCACTGGATGCTGATTGCTAGTTGGTAGTACAGGTTAAAGTGAAGCCACCGGCCGCCATATTGGTACTCCCTAGTTAGACCGGTCTCAATGTAAACAATCTGTGAGCTACAGCATCGAACAACCAAGATGTTCTCATTTTCAGCTAAAGACTTTTAAGATAAATTCCTCACTCTGACCCAGACTGGCTGTTTCAGAGCATCAGTAGATTAACTTTAACTTAGAATAAAACAATCGGCCAATCACATTGCAGAGTTATTATGACGTCCATTAATCAGGTAATATAACATATTATACAATCCATCACAATAACATTAATGTGGAGCAGAATAATACAGATGAGCCAAAAGTGATAAATTGATGATGTTCATGTTATAAACACGGATTGATTACATTGTTATAACAATTTAAAAATTTAACATCCTAACAGAATAACATGTCTGTTAATTATATAGTATTTTCCTGTTTTCAAATTATACATAAATGATGAATTAACTGTTATGCTGTTTCTGTTCATTAGTCTTTAAAAATGTTAGTTGTTTTTTCCATCCATATAACCTGCAATATATTTCAGCTCATGACTTTTTCTAATGAGAAATAAACCAAACTCTAGAAAAATGACATCATCATTCACCTAGAAAGTAACTGACTGTAAAATGTTAATGTAGTCATTCTTTATTATTTCCTCTACTTTCTATTTTCTAACCTTAGACCCAATGTCAGTGTTTAACTCAGTCAATGTCTTCCAGTCAGTCTGAGATAGCCAGACTAATGTTAGTCTGCAGACTAAACTATAGGATCCATCGGCTATAGATGGATTTATTGCTTAGTTCATCCAATGACTGGGAAATTACCAGTGGAACGTCGTCCTGCAGACAGAAAACTGCTGGTTTTAGCAGCCAGATGCTGAACAGGGAGGAGTTTTACTGCATGTCTCTGTGGGAGTGGGGAGTACCAAGATGGCGGACGGCGGCTTCACTTTTTTCAGCGACTCAGCAATCCAATAAATAAATAGAGATCAGTGGTCTCTGCTCCTCCTGCTTTGACATCCCAATTCATCAGATTAATCGATTAATGAAATAATGGTGGACTAGTTTAGTAATGGATTAATCTTTAACTGGAGTATAGACTCTAAAACAGGCCTTTAGCTGGCAGAGCGACTCGCCTACAGCAGCAATTATACCAAGAAACAAGTCAACATTTTGCATTTCAGATAAAAAGATCTTTTTTCTGTCAGTCTGGTTTATCCAGGATTCCTCAGGAGGAAAGTTTTATTTTAACTTCATGAAAAGTCTTTTATCCATTTATTAATCAAACAAATATCAACAAATTAATGGATTTGTAAAATAAGGCTACGTTCCCCTGCAGACCTTGATGCTCAATTAACATTTTTTGGCGGAATCAATTCTTTTGCGTTGGCGTTCGCATTTCCAGATAAATGCAACTTCTATGTGATCTTCTGTTTGGATTGCATTCATACGACGCAGCTGTCCCGCATGCGCAGTAGAGGACGCGATGATGTCACAGGCCAGCGCGCTTCGTGTTTACAGAAGTAAACATGGATGGTAGCGCTGAACCATCAAGCGATATTTCCTAAACTTAAAACTCAATCTTTTCAATATGGTTAAACATAAATACTGCTCTCTGCATCATCGTCCGCCATGGTTGTTGTTTTGCTTCCTGCTTCTTCATAGCAGACCCAGAATAGTGACCTTTGTCGGGTATTAATGGCGTTCAGGCATTGGAAAAGATCAGAATCGTATCGGATCCAGAACCACAGAACCAAGCGGCCTGGGTCGCTTTAGAAAGAACCAGACTGTCATCAGATCCAGGTCTCTTCAGGCTGCTGTGGGAACGTAGCCTAGTGGTTAGTTACAGCCCTACTGGGATGCAGTCGTCCTTCTTACCGCCTGTTCTGGACGGCCAGCTTCCTCCATGTTGTTTTCTGACGGACCATAAACTGACCGTCTGCAGCTGAACTATCCGAGGACGTCCTGAAGCCAAAGTCCATCAGCAGGAATAATCAATAATTTAGACCTAAAACTAACTCAGCTTTCAGCTTTCAAAAACCTCCAAAGCAGCAGTTGATGTGACCCCCCCACCCCCTCTAACCTGTGTCTCCTCTGCAGTTTAAGCCCCACGCCTCCTCTTACTACCCCCACCTGTGTGAGATGATGCAGTTCGATCTGATCCCGGAGCTGCGGGCCGTCCTCAGACGCTTCTTCCTTCGCATCGGATCCGTCTTCCACATCTCCGCCCCCGATGGAGCGCCCGCCCGGACCCCCGCCTCCACGGAGAAGACGGCGGAGGCCGACGGGAGGATCTGAGATGAACTTGATCATCTGTCCTCTCTCAGACATGAGGAGGTTTGGTTCCTTGGTTCAGGTTCTTCATCACATCGCTGAGCTTTTTCCCTCCTTCCTGCCCTCTGGGATGAACAGCACTGTGACCGGCGCCCTCTGCTGGCTGTCGTCTCTCATTGCCCCAAACAACGAAACTAAAGATAATTTATTGTTGCAGATCCTCCATTAATTTCTGGGATTTTTCTCTTTGTTTCTTTTTAAAGCTTATTAAAGAGATTGGAAATGAAGCATAAATGAACCGGATGAATCTGCAGTTTCCCTTTGGGAGAAAAAGGCTTTCTGCCAACTGTGCCTGTTTGGAAAAGTCTGATCTGTTTCTCTGTGCTTAGAGACCGCCTCCATCCATGGACTGAATCTGCACCGTCAGCTTCAGACGGGATGCTCCTCGTTTGTCGGTCAAATTGTATTTATTTTGATTATTTGCTTTCATTCCTTTTATCAAAAAGAACTGCAGGTTTACTCTAAAGGCTGAAGGAAAAAAACTGTTTCTGTACATTTTTATGTTTATTTCCTGCTTCTGCTGAATCCATAAGCTTCAAACTGGGATTAACTGGTAGACGTCCAGTAATCGCTGCAGTGAACCGCTCACATGTCCGTCTGTTCGTTCCATCAGTGTTTGTTTGCTTTCAGTCCCGTTTAAAGTGCTGAGAAGACCTGAGTCAGACTGTTGGGCTTTTTTCCAGAAGGATCTATGGCATAAAGTGCATTTAGAGATTTTCTTTGACAGCATTCCTCCCCTCGCAGCTCTGGATGTCTACCTTTCTTCCCTGATTCCAGGGAGTATATAAATAAATAGATATATATGTATGTATATTATACAGTAAAGGACAAAATGCAGACTGTAAAGTTTTCCATGTAAGATACTTAGAAATGAAAACGCTGATATGGTTCTATACGGGATATTGTGATGTAATCTTCCAAACATTTGGTGAAGTAATCAATAAATCGGATTTCTGGTGAGTTCCGGTTCCTTCCATCCATCCTCAGTGGTCTGCCCCCTTTTATGGCTGGAATGGTGAACAAGTGTTAATAAAGAGGTTCACTATGATGGATGAACCGTGCTAACTAGCTCGGTACCGACCCCACTTCTCTCTGTTTTTAATTAGAGGCTAAACTCTGCAGAATTTATTCCTCTGGAGGTTTTCTGGAAACCAGTTACCATATCCTTTTCTTTACTGGTCTAAACTGGTCTTTCTTATTTTCCTGACAGGTTAACAGAACATGCATCAGTTAAAGTCGCTTCATTCCAGCCGGTCACTCTGACGTCTCACCAGGGGCGGATTTAGGAAATGTGGGGCCCCTAGGCAAAGACAGGCAGGGGGCCCTCTGAACTGAGAGAACACATCAAACAGCCCCATTCTCCAGATGTAGAAATGTTAATAGAATAGACATCCATTATCTGTCCTAGGTTGTGTCCCTCTTCTTCTTGTCCCTTTTTCTTCTTGTTTTCCTCTCTATGTTTTGAAATTTCAGCTGACTTTTCATGCTGTCTGTCCTAAAGGAATGAAAGATTTTTCCAAGCACTAAGCAATCTCACTTAGCTGATTGCTCTCTCCTGTGTTTCCAAAAGGCTAAAGTAAATAACCCAGTCCTTCTTTTCACTCAGTTGACTTTTCATGATCTTCTTATCTGTTCTCCATTTTTCATTTGATGAAATAATAGCTGCATGAATCATGACAGCAGACAAGATAGAGGAGAGCAGGAGGCGGGGTTACCAATCTACTCGCCTGGAGAGCAGAGTTCGCTGCTTTTAGATGTTGTCTCCAAAGTCTCCAGTAGCAGAAAAGTTCTAGATTTGGCGCCTAGGAGCTTTTTAGAAATCAAAGTGCTAGAGGGGTCTGAAAAGTAAGTAAATATAGTTTTACTCAAAGCGCTTAAGTTGGCAACACTGCTCTTTGCATGGTTTGTTTTCAAATGGTTTGCTTCTCTGAAAATTTGCAGCAGCTTTAAAGTTTTCTGAATGCTTCGTAAATCTTAAAATGATGAAAGGAAGTGGAGAAAATCACTCATTAAGACAGTTTCTGGAAGCCTGAGTCAGCAAACAAGTTTTAATCGATAAGCTAAACAAATTTCATTAAAAAGTATATTTTCTGTTAGATCAAACCCACATTTCCCTCAAACTTGGTAGAATTTTAGGCTGGGATTATATCACTACTCAGCATTTCTAGGGTCAGATTAAATCCCAGATTTTTAGTTTGCACAGTGAAATTAAAATATCAGCACCATCAGCTCTACTAAGGAATTTAAAAAGTAAAAGAATTTGATATCAGATATTCCGCTGCATAGAAAATATTCTAGAATGGAAGGATGCCACTAACATCTCAGACTGGTCTGAGGCAACAAGAAATATTTCTATAAAAGGAGGGAAAACTAGTTATTCTTTTTTCCTGAAATGAAAATGTTTCTGAAGATATAATCCAATTTATTGATTTAAACATGTTTATTGTTCTAAAGTTAATCCATTTTCAGACATAGATTAAATACTAAAGATCAGACGTCTAGATGTGACCTTTGCTTGGGAAAAAGTCAAACATTTAACAGCATATTTTAATCAGTAATGTTTTAACTCGTTTAGCCAGGATCAGGCCGCCTGTTTCAGCAGCTCCTGTTTTCATTAACTGTTTGGAGAACGCGGCCAATCAGGAAGCTTCATCACTTCATTAACAAACCATCAATCAACCCTGAGATGAAGGCACTTCTGAAATCATCTTGCTTTCAACCAAACAGGTGAGGAATGAGCTGTAAAGATCAATGTCTGAGGCTGCGGCTCCAGACGCCATCAGCTTCTCAGATGTTTCTCAGACGAACTGTTTGGCATCTTGAGCTTCATGTTCAACTGAAGCCTGAGGCTGGGAGAAGAACCTCAGTGGAAGACCTGTGGTGGTTCCAGGCTGGTAGCACTGACCTCACACCTGATGAAGAGCCAGGAACGGTTGGTCTTCCACCATCGACGCCCCCTGGTGAGGACGTCACTGGATCCACTGTAGTTATCCTACCCTCCTGGGATCGGAGCAGATGATGTCATCATCTTCCTCCTGCACCAACCTCTGACTCACCCAGAGAATCCTGGAAGCTCTGTGAGGATCATGGTCTTTGGTTTCTGCAGAGCTTTCAGCACCATCCAGCCAGGAGCCCTAAGGGCCAAGCTGGAGCTGTCAGGAGGACCAGCACATGTCCCAGTGGATCCTGGACTACCTGACTGGCCGCCCACAGTGTGTGAGGTCACAGGGCTGTGTCTCTGGTAGGTTGGTCTGCAGTACGGGGGTCCCACAGGGAACAGTGCTGGAACCGTTCCTCTTCACCCTCTACCCTGCAGACGTCTCCATCAGCTCCCCACGCCGCCTCCTCCAGACCTTCTCTGACCTTTCTGCCATAGCTGGCCTCATCACAGGTGGAGACGACTCAGAGGACAGACAGTGGACCCAGAACTTGGACAGCCCCTTCAGTGACAGACTGCTGCACCTTAAATGCACCAGGAAGCTGCTATCACAGATCCTTTTCTCCCAGCAGCTGGAAGACCTCTAGAACCACCACTGTTCCCAGTAACCTCAATCCAGTTCTTCCATTCATGCTGATTCTGCTCAGCTTCTACCTTAGTCAGTTAAATAACCTGCTGCTGTCATTCTGCACATCTCTTGATGTTGCTGCTATTTTCAAATTACTGTAAAAATGTCCATAGCTGGATATTGGTTATTTATTCTCCAGGTGATCAGTTTTATGTCGTTAAAACACTTTAAAGTTCTTGTAATTTATTTTTTAACTCTTCACTAATATGTTCTTAGATATTTTTCCAAGGTCCACATTGTGTGACCATTTTTTCTAGCATCTCGTTGCTGCTGTAAACAGCGTGAATCTCCCCTCTGAGGGATTTTCTAACCTTGTGGGTCAGACTTGTGCTGTTCCCAGTGTGACCAGACGGCGTCGCTGTTCTCCTTGTGTTTTGGGGACTCGCTAGCTTTTCGGGGGTAACAAAGGTTACCATGGAGACCTCCAGTATCTTTGTTGCCACCTCAGGTTAAAAGGTGTCCAGCAGCTGCTGCATGGAGCCCTAATGTTACTGAGCTGTTAGTAAATGACTCTGCTGTTAATTAAACCTTTTTATTCCAACATGTAACTTTGTTTGTTTAATCAACACATTTACTTCCAGCCACAGTTAACGCACTGATTAACTTTATTTAACTATTATACATTACAATCAGGTACCATCACCTGGATAAAAACATTTATAAAAAGTGCATAAAACAATAATAATAAAGAAAAGGAAGCAGAAATAATATTAATAGAGGATTATCATTATTTTAGAACAAGAAGATTGAATTTACTCAAAAAAGAAAGAAATTTACCAGCATTTAATTCTAAACTCTATGCATTAAACTGATGAACTTATTTCGTCTTTCTTTTGGAGTGACTGATCGCAGCACGGTCCCCCAGGGGCGAAGCTAGATGGGGGGCCAGGGGTGGCCATGGCCACCCTTAGCCAACCATTGTCCCCCCCTACTGTTTATTTCCCTGTAATACAGCAGCAGCAATACTCTACAGCAGAGGTCTTCAACAGGGGGTCCGCGACCCCTAGGGGGTCCACGGAGGTACTGCAGGGGGTCGTGAAACTTTTGGTTGATTAGTCTTTTTTATATTCCCTCCTGCAATTTTCTCCACTAATTGAAATGTCCTTAAATCCACATTAACATGAATTCAACAGACTGTAGTAAACAGATAAATGGAGGCAGAAGATGTCTTTCAGTCATCAATGCTCACATTCAGCGACACACATCAAGCTGGGCACCGTTTCATTCACAACACCTGTCCCATCAACCAGGAAGCAGAAATACTTTAATAATCACAGGGAGGGATTACTTTAGTTACATTACTCTATCTGTAATAGAGTGACTATAGGACCAGTTTGGTCTCTACAGTTGTATATTCAAAACATTTACATTTTTCATATATTAACAAATTGACAACAAAAACACTGTGGCTAATAGGGCTGGGTAAAAAAATCTAATCGATTCCTTTACATTTTTGCAAAATCAATGTCTAGGGAATGAGATTGATTAATTTTATAGTGACCCACGAGACGTTCACATTCAACTAAGGAGGAAAGATGCACTAAAGGTGAGTTCAGACAGCTGCAAATAAAGCCAATAGGCTGACTGCAGACATTAAGGAATGGAGGCTGAGCAGCAAACGCCCTGCAGTTACAGACAGAGCTGCACATACGGTTTGTTCAGTGGAGATAATGCAGCTCCTGCATGTCTGCTGGGTCACGTCTGCTTGCTCGAGTGAGGCTTCACTTTTTCACTTTCCACAAACAAATCTGCACTTTTGAGGCAGTTTTAACATCTTATGTTTAAACTGTCTGATTTACAAGTTTGCACTTTGTGTTTAATGTGACAGGAAGAAACAATATATGAGTATTTTGAAACACGGTTGAACCACTGTCATTATTTTAAAAACAGATTGAATCGAAATTAATCGATTTAGAACTATTTTCCCTGGTGAAAATATCCGGCCCTACTGGTTAATGATGCTAATCCATATAATAACAATAAAGAGGATAATTATGGAATTTATCCACTTTTCAGAACTACATTTTGTGTTATTGGGGTAAACAGAAAATGATGCGTCTCTGCAGGTCCTCTAGGAGTCAGTCTGCATTGGTTATCGCCTGGACACCCTTAGGAAAATGTCTGGCTCCGCCCCTGCGGTCACGCGCGGTCACGCAGCACGTAGAGCGGTGGGCGGGGCTCCGGGAGCCAGGAATCCTCCTAGCTAGCGAGCAGGCTAACTATGACGGTCCGGGTCTTCAGCGGTCCTACCGGGGTTCGGATAGTTCGCCCAAAGTCATGATTCTGTGGAGAGCACCGTACAGGTAGGACCCCCCCTTCATCCACGCGTGTTATTCCTTATCTGTGGGGTTTTTCCACAGGGGGAATTCCGTTAGAAGGGAAGTGTTTGCTGTGGGCGGCTTTCCCTGCTAATCAGAGGAGCTGGAGGAAAATAAAAGCTCATTTGGTTAAATTAATGTTGTTTAATGTGAATGTTTGAAAGCGTTTCTGTGGGCGGGTCTTTCTAACGGCTTCTTCTTCTTCTGCTCCTCTGTGAGGCTCGCGCTGCTCCGCTGGGAGGATGACAGCCATGTTTCCTGGATCCTGTCCGCCGCTCACCGCAGCTTTTACTTTTCATTTCTGCCGTGGATAAAGCTGCGTGTTTCTGCCACGGGGCTGTCTCTGCGTGGCCTAATGTTCACGTGTCGTGATTAAAGCTCATCGCTGCCTTTGAAGTCAGGATGGCCTTGTGATGCGTTCAGGGACCCCTCCGTTCATCAGACTCTGGGAAACAATTTTTATTCTGGAAAAATCAGTCGGTTTTTTTTTTTTTTTCTCTTTGAACTTTGAGGTTTTCTAACAAACCGGAAGCGATGGACGGCAGCGCGCGCTCACCGCCGTCCTGATTAAATTTATTCGGCTTTTTATCGACCTATTTTAGAGTCTATATTCAGTATTATGTTTATTCTGGGTCACATCGAACCCCGACCACCGACGCTGGGTGCGCTCCTTAGCCATCAGCCGGGGAATGACCCAGCGGAGGTGGAGTCATCTTCAGAGATGAGCCGCCGTGAGCTAACGTGACGTCATGCAGAGATATGAGTGCAAGGCTTTTGGTCATTGATAGGATAACTTTATAGATCTTCGTACCAGAAGAACGGTTCAGCCTGTAGTGGCTCCTCCCCCCTCCCACCTGGATCCTGCGCAGCTCAGCGCCCTATTGCGCAACAGGGGAGGGACCAGGCGGCGGGGGGGGGGCTGACAGCTTCTACAGCCAGCAGACGCGATCGGAACCGTCTGAGAGGAGCAGCGAACCAGGAGCGTTTTATTTTCATCCAGCTGTGGTAAGGTTCTGTCCAATCCGGAGGGATTAAGATTACTGATCTGTGGGATTTTAATCTATGATCTAGATCATTGGGTGGGTGGGTGGGTGGGGGGGGGGGGGGGGGTAGAGGTAGAAAGGTTCGGCTGGTTGTGTCAGAGTTAGAGTCCAGGTTTCCTCATAGATGGACATCTGCCCAGATGTGGGACGGTAGAGCTACAGATGTTTTCCTCTGCTGACCCCCCCCCCCCCTCCACGTGTTGGCAGCTGTGGACCATGTGGCTGCTGTAAACACTCTGCTGGCTGTGGTTGTTCAGGATGAGCTTCATCGCCCAGCAGGAGGACTCTGGTCTTGGGTGGGAGCGTCTGACCTCACAGAGGGAGGTGTGAGGAGCGTTCGCATGGTTCCCATCCCACGCTCTGATCGGCCCTAAATGTCAGCCCCCGTAAAGGAGATCTCATCTCCCATGATTCCCAGGAGACGCGTCAGGATGGTCGCTGCTCCTGTGTGGCGAGGATCCACTGCACTGATTTCGTTCGGACCGTGGTCGTGTCGTTCAATGACCATCGAGGATGCTTTAAGTGCAGTTTATGCCTCCATCCTACAGCAGGGGATTACATCAGGCTCGTTTTCCATATGTTTGACTAGCAGAGCTTCTGTTTACAGCTTTAATTCGCTGGTGGGAAAGAAAAACCAAACATTGTTTTGTTTCCGGTTTTGCCATGAAATCCAGAACCCGAGTTCTGAGGATGAAAAAAGATCGGATGTTAAAGATCGGATATTAACGATCGGATATGGCGTTCAGGCTTTGTTCAGACATGAAGCGAAACCAAACAAAGCAGCAACAACTCTTTCCGTGGGAGCAGAAATCATCGATCATAGAAACTGATGGGATTTCTGTTTGTTTCACTTTCTAAATGTAGGAACCTTGATCCTTTGAACAAGCTGTTTTGCTTTTAGCTTCTGCTCAGAACATCTGTTTACAGGAGAGATGCTGCGGTATCTGATTTATTTCCACAACATCTGGTTTAATAAATATGGGCAGTGGGAGGGCTAACCTGTCACAACAATCCATTAATCGCATGATTGATGTTACCTGTTTGATAAATTGTAGTTTGCCATGGTTCTGTGGATCGGTGACCCAGACCGACGACACTTTGTTTTCCTCGTCGCCATCATTTCTGGTCCGGCTTGGCGTTGTATCATGGTGACGGGCCTGAACGTCCCAGAGGCTGCGCGTGGCGGGCTTTCGGGCTGCCGGAGGTCAGAAGTAAGCTGATAAGGATAAAGGCGCCTTCCTCCTGCGTTACCATCTCACTGCGTCTTGCGGCAGGCCAATCGAAAAGGCGCCCTTTGACCCCACCTGTCAAAAGACTCAGTTTGGGCTACATGGCTGTCCCTCCTTGCCCCCCCTCTTTGACCTTCTCCCTGTTGTTTTTCCTGCAGGGCCTGAGGCTGTCGGCCTTCGGTTTCACCTCCAAGCGTGAGGCGGCGGCGGGTATGCCTGGTCCTAGACAGAAGAGCGTCAGGAAGAACCCCCCCCCCCTGGAGTGTTTGGGCTCCGCCTGACCAACCAGAGCAAAGACAGAGGAACGCATCACAGCCAGGATGTCTCAGAACAGAGAACTGGTCCTTTTCTACATTAAGTTCAAACTGTCTCAGAGGAACTATCCCGTCAACCACATAATGCTCAACGAGCCGCCCAACGGCACCGGCGCCCAGGGGGCGGAGCAGGACGACGAGCGTACGCCGGAGACGCACGCTAACGGGACTTTTAACGGGACCAGTCCAGGCTCCCCGCGGCGACAGCAGGCGTCCACAGCCGCCATGGAGGCGGTGAAGGCGGCGCTGAGAGACACGGCCTGCGAGTTCGAGCTGCGCTACTCCCGCGCCTTCAACGACCTTCACAGCACGCTGCACATCACGCCGGCCACCGCCTACCAGAGCTTCGAGAACGTGATGAACGAGGTGTTCCGGGACGGCGTCAACTGGGGCCGCATCGTGGGCCTGTTCGCCTTCGGCGGAGCGCTGTGCGTGGAGATGCGTGGAGAAGGAGATGAAGTCCCCTGGTGGGGCCGGATAGGTAGGATAAAACGATGACGTCTACCTGGATGAGTCTCAGACTTACCCGGTTCTGTGGCTTCTGTGGGAAAGGATTCTGTTCCCATGATGGTCTGAAGGATGAAGCTGGTCAGAGCCTGGAACCGAGTTCTGTGATTATTCAGAGCGGCATCAGATCACTCTGATGATCGGCTGCTCTACTGGGCGTCCCTGGGAACGCCAGGTCAAGGTCAGACAGGCAGAGAGACGCTGGGTTCAGTCCAAAGCGATAAATGTTTTTGATCTGTTCAGAGTGAACTGGATCAAGCTTCTCGCTGCGTCAGCGGCAGCGGCGTGCATTGGCGCGTTCTGCTTTCGCTCTGTTTGTCAGCCAGCTGTGATGCTGCGGTCAGCGTTCCTGGCCGGGCGTATTGCAAGTCCTTTCTGGGAACCGTCTGAGTTGGCCCAGTACAAGCGGTCAGCAGCTGTTTTGAGCCAGGAGCTGATTGATCAGCAGCTTCGGCTCCGTGGAAACTGTGAGTCAGCGATTGGGCGAAGGATGGCGTCGGAGGCTTCACAGACAGTCCTTTGTTTTCTTTGCTCCCAGATCACCTCGGCTGGGTCAGCTGCTTTCTTTGTCCGTTTCATCTGATTTTTATGATATATAGAGCAGCAGGGGAGGGCCGTTTATAATCGGCCTCTGCTGGAGAACAACAGGTAGAAAGGTTGTTTCCATGGAAACCAGAGGCAAACGGCAAAGCACAGGTGGCCGAACTCCAAACCGTCACCGGTGTTTGATGCTGAAATACAAAAACTCTGCTGACGGAAACCATTCCACGCCTCCCCCAACTTCCACTGTGAAGCGGACACGATGTTCATGGTCATCATCATCATCATCATCATCATCATCATGGGTTTTAGTGGATCTGGATCCATCTTCCCCTCATCAGAATGATCTGACTGACCTCTGACCTGTGGTTTTTCTGTGACAGGTTGATCAGATTCTGACCCGTCCAGCACGTTCAAGAAATATTGCTTATTAGCCATCGGACCGTGTCTGTCATGAAGCCAGATCCCATCGATCAGAATTCCCCAAACTTTTCAGCTTCTGTCCACCAAACGGTTTCCAGGGTTGGTTGATGCTGATTTCCAAACAGAATCGTGGGCCGGGCGGCTCATATTGTGCAAACCCGGTTTGGTCGTTTCTAAATGCTGCTGATATCTGGAAGCTTACTTTCACACAAATGTTATCCTTTACTTTGGGGTCAGTGGTTTGGAAAAGGTCACCCTCTTCCCTGCTTCAGCTCTGACTGGGCGCTAATCAGGCTAATGATTACCAAGCGGGATGCTAATCCGGCTAATGATTAGCAAGCTGGATGCTAATCAGGCTAA
>JAGKQL010000016.1:72618-88759 GCA_018398635.1 Cyprinodon brontotheroides | reverse complement strand
AAGCGCGATCCGTCCCGGAAGCGCGATCCGTCCCGGAAGCGCGATCCATCCCGGAAGCGCGATCCATCGAGCGCGATCCATCCTGCGTATGCATTTTAGTACGTTATTCGTAGTCTTTCGGTGATCTTATTATTCTGTTAAGGTATGTGCGGGGCCGGATGAGTGCCGGATGGATCGAGGTGCGTATCAACCATCTGTCCAAACAGTCCTGAGTTCACTATTGGCCCCATCTCTATGCTTAGTATTTTTTGGGCTTCAGGGGTTCGAGCGGCGTTTAAATAAAGCTTGTATGGCGATGAGAACAGCAACTGTTGAACAGGCTGTCTCACTTTTATTATTTTATGTGGGGGCAGGTCTTTAACTAAGACAACTGAACTTTAAAACCTGCCAGCGAAATATCTGATTCATATATTCTGGTTCTTGCGGTTTTATCACAAACCATAAAAACTCTTTCTATTCGCTTCAGCCTCACGTGACGGCAGAAATCCCCACAGGCTGGCTGCAGCAGAGAGCTTCCAGCCGATTCCAGCGCCGCCTCCCGGATGCTGGAGGTCTGGTTTAAAGAACTTCATAATTTAGTGGGATTATAATCCCAATGAACAGAGGATGTTTGAGGTGGACTTTCCTAGCTTCAAAACCTGTACAAACTATTTTTCCAACTCTAAAGTAAATAAAGAACTGCTTTCTACCTGAAGCTACACAGAACCGAGCAGATAAACATCCAGAAATGAGCAGCGGCTTAGCAGGACCAATGCCGGATTCCATGTTCAGGTGTTTCTGAAGCTCATAATGTTGGTTCAGTGTGAACGCGACATAAGATGGATTCTGTGGATCTATTGTTTTTAGAGCAGACCCGTAGGAGGAAGGTTCTAGCTGAGAACATCAGACTTAGAACCTGCTTTCTCTCTGGTTCTGCTTCTAGGCTTTAAGGGAAAGTCAAACCCAACCTGCTGAAGCAGGAAAACCAGCAGTCTAGCCTGCAGCCTCAGGATCTTGTTCAGGATGTACTCCGACCCAAGCTGCAGGATTCCTGGGACATTCAAGCCCAGCCTGCTGCTGTGAGTCAACACACACTTGAGCTCCACAGGCTCCTGATCCATCAGCTGGATGATCCATGGAATCAGGATGCCCTCACTTGTAGCTGTGACATCATCAAAGTGTTTTGCTCTTTTACCTGGGAGAGTGGCCCCCACCGCCCTAGCTTCAAATCAGACTAAATTAAGGTCCAGCGTTTGTACGTAAGCCAAAAGAAAAGTTTTGCTGCTGGCGTTGACCCTAATTTGTCCCTGATTAATACTACTAAATACTCTATTTAGTATTGAATCAGCAGTCAGAGTGGATCTACAGAGGCGGTCCGGTCTGCAGAGGACTGGTTCTTGTTTGGCCTCTAGCGGTCATCCAACTTTAGCTTTAATGCTAATTAGGGATTTATTCTCTAACTTTCATGCGATCACAAACTGATTTAAGCATCAAGGTCTTTTTAGTCATATTTAGTCATGAGGTGAGTCTGCATTTTACTGCAGATGTTAAGAAACCAACCGTCAGTCTGGAGCTTTGTTAGTTTCAAAAAGATTTATTAGAGTTGCCAGTGATATTATTCTCATTGAATTGTATTATTCATAATAATGTTCTATTTAATTTCCCTTTAAGGGAAGAATTTAGTTTGGTTTATTGTAACTGAACTGAAAAGCATTGAGAATATTTCCTGCTGTGGATCATTAAAGCATCGATGATTATATGATGATTGTATCATGACTCAGCATTTTATCAGATTAAATCCCAGATTTTTACTTTTGGGCGGTGAGATTAAAACATCCATTTCAGCCTTTAGAATTCTTTTTATATGAGAATAAATTCATAATATTATGAGAATAATATAAGTAATATTACAAGAATAGTCATTTATTTATGACAAACTAAATTCATAACTTTTTGGAGAATAAACTGTATCTTAAAAGCATAAAATCATCACATTACTAGGATAAAAATAAATTTATGATAAAGTCATAAATTTGTGAGAAATGAGTTGTATTTTTATGGCAAATCTTCCCAAACCCTTTCTTCCTAAAATGAGGAATGTTGGGTTATACTTTAGCATCGGTTTGACAAATAAGGAGAAAATATCAAATAATTTTCAGGATCATAACCCAATTGTTCAAACGTCTCTATCAAAAGAAATCATGCTGGAAGCTTTTCTTCCTGAACTGACTTCATTTTCATAATTTTTAAACCTAATTCTTGTAATATTATGGCTTATTATGGCCTTAATACTGCGTCGTAGATCGAGCACCATCAGCTCTACTAAGGAATTTAAAAATTTGATATCAGATATTCGCTGCCTTAAAATATTCTAGAATGGAAGGGCGTAGCTGACAATGCGGCATCTCAGACTGGTCTGTGACAACAAAAAATATTTCTACAAAAGGTAGAACACTAGTTATTAAGTAAGTTTTTTTCTCAAATGAAAATGTTTCTGAAGATATAATCAATTTATTGATTTAAACATGTTTATTGTTCTAACATTAATCCATTTTTTCAGACATAGATTAAATACTAAAGATCAGGCGTCTAGATGTGACCTTTGCTTGGGAAAAAGTCATCAGAATAAAATGTTTTAGTGGCAGAAAAGCGGTTGGTTAATGGTGGGACAGACTTCTGCTGTGGATCAGTCACACCTTGGCGGGGCGCGCTGTATGGATCAGTCCGCCTTGGCGGGGCGCGCCGCCGCCAGACTGGTCTGACCTGAGGCGTTCCTGCTGGTCTCTTCTGGCTAACCCGGCGGTAGCAGCGGGGCCTTGACTATGAGAGGACAGTGATCCCATTAAAGCGTCTGATGGAAGGAGTTAGGCTCAGTTGGGCTGAGAAGCGGCGTTTTCACAGCAGGATTTGTTCCTGAAAGCTGTTGGAATGTGTGCTGCTGTGACGGTAAAGCTCTGCTGTCAGGGCGTCTCTGACGGCTGTGCTTCCTGCCTCAGGGTCTGCTCTGAAGCTCTGAGCTACTTCATCGCCCTGACCTCAGAGAGCCACGGGGAGGCCTGGAACAGCCTGGAAATGCTGCTGCTCACCAGGACCTACGGCTGCCCGACGACAAAGCAGGGACACCGCACCCCCCCCACCCACACCTCACTGAACGCTGTCTGCTGCATGGTCCACGGCTCTCTGAGTCAGCACGTGACTCGCCCGGGCTTCACGTTGACTCGCTGGAGCCATGACTCAGGTTCTGACAGGTTGAGTGGCGGTTAGCGGCTGTAGAGGCGTTTCTGATGGGATTGGATCGCGACTGAGCAGCTCTGAGCTCAGGGTAACCTCTGCTGCTTCTGCCACAACATTCTACTCTGAAAAAATATCTAGGAAGAAATAAAGCGTGTATTTACCTTTAATCTGAGCAGATAAATACCATGATCTGTCAGTCAGTATTTTTACTCTTAAAGAAGATAATTAGATAATATATGTTTCTAAATAAGACAATGCAATTGTTTTTCTTATTTAAATGTAAAGTGTTTTGTTTCCATTAGCAAAGTGTCTCACTTACCTCCTCAGTCAGAGAGAAAATATGCTTATTTAAAGAAAAAAGGACTTGTTGAGGGTTTTTACAGTGTAGAAAGTTCTAGAACCTCCTTTCTCTAGTTTGCAGCCAGAAGTCTTCAGGGTTCACCCACTGATCTCTGTTCACTGGATGCTGATTGCTAGTTGGTAGTACAGGTTAAAGTGAAGCCACCCGGCCTGCATATTGGTACTCCCTAGTTGAACCCGGTCTCAATGTAAACAATCTGTGAGCTACAGCATCGAACAACAAGATGTTCTCATTTTCAGCTAAAGACTTTTTAGATAAATTCCTCCTCTGACCCAGACTGGCTGTTTCCAGAGCATCAGTAGATTAACTTTAACTTAGAATAAAACAATGCGGCCAATCACATTGCAGTCAGTATGCAGTCTATAAATCAGGTAATATAACATATTATACAATCCATCACAATAACATTAATGTGGAGCAGAATAATACAGATGAGCCAAAAGTGATAAATTGATGATGTTCATGTTATAAACACAGATTGATGACATTGTTGTGCTAATTATATCTTACATATATTTTTTAAGATTTAACATCCTAACAGAATAACATGTCTGTTAATTCTATTTGCAAATTATACATAAACATGCTGAGTCTGTTCATCTTTAAAAATGTTTGACTTGTTTTTTTTCCATCCATATAACCTGCAATATATTTCAGCTCATGACTTTTTCTAATGAGAAATAAACCAAACTCTAGAAAAATGACATCATCATTCACTTAATAAAGAATTACTGTATTAATATTTCACAGAGCGTTACTTTCTATTTCCTCTACTTTCTATTTCCTAACCTCAGACCCACTGTCAGCGTTTAATCAGTCAGTGTCTTCCAGTCAGTCTGAGATAAAGCCAGACTAATGTTAGTCTACAGACTAAACTATAGGATCCATAAACATATAGATGGATTTATTGGTTGTCTATCCATCCAATGACTGGGAATGACCAGTTGAACGCCTTCCCCTGCAGACAGAAAACTGCTGGTTTAGCAGCCAGATGCTGAACAGGGAGGTTTTTACTGCATGTCTCTATTAAGTGGGGAGTACCAAGATGGCGGACGGCTTCACTTTTTCAGCGACTCAGCAATCCAATAAATAAATAGAGATCAGTGGTCTCTGCTCCTCCTGCTTTGACATCCCAATTCATCAAGATTAATCGATTAATGAAATAATGGTGGACTAGTTTAGTAATGGATTAATCTTTAACTGAGTATAGACTCTAAAACAGGCCTTTAGCTGGCAGAGCGACTGCTTCAGCAACAATTATACCAAGAAACAAGTCAACATTTTGCATTTCAGATAAAAGATCTTTTTCTGTCAGTCTGGTTTATCCAGGATTCCTCAGAGGAAAAGTTTTATTTTAACTTCATGAAAAGTCTTTTATCCATTTTATTAATCAAACAAATATCAACAAATTAATGGATTTGTACCAAAATAAGGCTTCGTTCCCCCTGCAGACCTTGATGCTCAATTAACATTTTTTGGCGGAATCAATTCTTTTTCGCGTTGAGTTAGATTTCCAGATAAATGCAACTTCTATGTGATCTTCTGTTTGGATTGCATTCATACGACGCATTGTCCTCAAGATTGAGTAGAGGACGCGATGATGTCACAGGCCAGCGCCCCCGTGTTTACAAAGTAAACATGGATGGTAGCGTGAACCATCAAGCGATATTTCCTAAACTTAAAACTCAATCTTTTCAATATGGTTAAACATAAATACTGCTCTCGCATCATCGTCCACCATGGTTGTTGTTTGCTTCCTGCTTCTTCATAGCAGACCCAGAATAGTGACCTTTGTCGGGTATTAATGCATTCAGGCATTGGAAAGATCAGAATAAGATCGATCCAGAACCACAGAACCAAGCGGCCTGGGTAAACTTTTAGAAAGAACCAGACTGTCATCAGATCCAGGTCTCTTCAGGCTGCTGTGGGAACGTAGCCTAGTGGTTAGTTACAGCCCTACTGGGATGAAGTCGCCCTTCTTACGCCTGTTCTGGACCCAGCTTCGCCATGTTGTTTTCTGACCGGACCATAACTGACCGGCTGCAGCTGAACTATCCGAGGGCGCCCTGAAGCCAAAGTCCATCAGCAGGAATAATCAATAATTTAGACCTAAAACTAACTCAGCTTTCAGCTTTCAAAACCTCCAAAGCAGCAGTTGATGTGACCCCCCCCACCCCCCCCCTCTAACCTGTGTCTCCTCTGCAGTTTTAAGCCCCACGCCTCCTCTTACTACCCCACCTGTGTGAGATGATGCAGTTCGAGGCTGATCCCGGAGCTGCGGGCCGTCCTCAGACGCTTCTTCCTTCGCGACGATCCGTCTTCCACATCTCCGCCCCGATGGAGCGCCCCGCCCGGACCCCTCGCCTCCCACGGAGAAGACGGGCGGAGGCCGGCGGGAGGATCTGAGATGAACTTGATCATCTGTCCTCTCAGACATGAGGAGGTTTGGTTCCTTGGTTCAGGTTCTTCATCACATCCCTTTGAGCTTTTCCCTCCTTCCTGCCCTCTGGGATGAACAGCACTGTGACCCGGCGCCCTCTGCTGGCTGTCGCCTCTCATTGCCCCAAACAACGAAACTAAAGATAATTTATTGTTGCAGATCCTCCATTAATTTCTGGGATTTTTCTCTTTGTTTCTTTTTAAAGCTTATTAAAGAGATTGGAAACAGCATAAATGAACCGGATGAATCTGCAGTTTCCCTTTGGGAGAAAAAGGCTTTCTGCCAACTGTGCCTGTTTGGAAAAGTCTGATCTGTTTCTCTGTGCTTAGAGACCGCCTCCATCCATGGACTGAATCTGCACCGTCAGCTTCAGACGGGATGCTCCTCGTTTGTCGGTCAAATTGTATTTATTTTGATTATTTGCTTTCATTCCTTTTATCAAAAAGAACTGCAGGTTTACTCTAAAGGCTGAAGGAAAAAAACTGTTTCTGTACATTTTTATGTTTATTTCCTGCTTCTGCTGAATCCATAAGCTTCAAACTGGGATTAACTGGTAGACGTCCAGTAATCGCTGCAGTGAACCGCTCACATGTCCGTCTGTTCGTTCCATCAGTGTTTGTTTGCTTTCAGTCCCGTTTAAAGTGCTGAGAAGACCTGAGTCAGACTGTTGGGCTTTTTTCCAGAAGGATCTATGGCATAAAGTGCATTTAGAGATTTTCTTTGACAGCATTCCTCCCCTCGCAGCTCTGGATGTCTACCTTTCTTCCCTGATTCCAGGGAGTATATAAATAAATAGATATATATGTATGTATATTATACAGTAAAGGACAAAATGCAGACTGTAAAGTTTTCCATGTAAGATACTTAGAAATGGATGCTATTCTCGGCGGCTGGAGATGTATGGGCCTTCCAAACATTTGGTAAGTACCACAAATTGAAAGTCCTGTCCAGTCCCTCCCAAAACCCCCTCTGTGTCCAGAACAAGTGTTAATAAAGAGGTTCACTATGATGGATGAACCGTGCTAACTAGCTCGGTACCGACCCCACTTCTCTCTGTTTTTAATTAGAGGCTAAACTCTGCAGAATTTATTCCTCTGGGAGGTTTCTTGGAAACCAGTTACCATATCCTTTCTTTTTACTGGTCTAAACTGGTCTTCTTATTTTCCTGGACAGGTTAACAGAACATGCATCAGTTAAAGTCGCTTCATTCCAGCCGTCACTCTGACGCCTCACCAGGGGCGATTTAGGAAATGCGGGGCCCTCTAGGCAAAGACAGTGCAGGCCTCTCTGAACTGAGCAGAACACATCAAACAGCCCCATTCTCCAGATGTAGAAATGTTAGACATCCATCATCTGTTCTAGGTTGTGTCCCTCTTCTGTCCCTTTTCTTCTTGTTTTCCTCTCTATGTTTTGTACTCAGCTGACTTTTCGTGCTGTCTCTAAAGGAATGAAAGATTTTTTCCAACCACTAAGCTCACTTAGCTGATTTCTCCTTCCTGTTTCCAAAAAGGCAAAGTACAACCCAGTCCTTCTCAACACTGTAGACAAGCCATGATCTGCTTATCTGTTCTCCATTTTCATTTGATGAAATAATAGCTGCATGAATCATGACAGCAGACAAGATAGAGAGAGCAGAGGCGGTTACCAATCTACTCGCTCTGGAGCAGAGTTCGCTGCTTTTAGATGTTGTCTCCAAAGTCTCCAGTAGCAGAAAAGTTCTAGATTTGGCGCTAGGAGCTTTTAGAAATCAAAGTGCTAGAGGGGTCTGAAAAGTATAAATATAGCTACTAAAAGCTAAGTTGGCAACACTGCTCTTTTGCATGGTTTGTTTTCAGATGGTTTGCTTCTCTGAAAATTTGCAGCAGCTTTTAAAGTTTTCTGAATGCTTCGTAAATCTTAAAATGATGAAAGGGAAGTGGAGAAAATCACTCATTAAGACAGTTTCACCGAGCCTGAGTCAGCAAACAAGTTTTAATCGATAAGCTAAACAAATTTCATTAAAAAAGTATATTTTCTGTTAGATCAAACCCACATTTCCTCAAACTTGGTAGAATTTTTAGGCTGGGATTATATCACTACTCTCAGCATTTTCTAGGTCAGATTAAATCCCAGATTTTAGTTTGCACAGTGAAATTAAAATATCAGCACCATCAGCTCTACTAAGGAATTCTAAAAAAGTAAAAGAATTTGATATCAGATATTCCGCTGCATAGAAAAATATTCTAGAATGGAAGGATGCCACTAACATCTCAGACTGGTCTGAGGCAACAAGAAATATTTCTTATAAAAAGGAGGGAAAAACTAGTTATTCTTTTTTTCCTGAAATGAAAATGCTTTAAAGATATAATCCAATTCTATTGATTTAAACATGTTTATTGTTCTAAAGTTTAATCCATTTTCAGACATAGATTAAATACTAAAGATCAGACGTCTAGATGTGACCTTTGCTTGGGAAAAGCCAAACATTTAACAGCATATTTTAAATCAGTAATGTTTTAACTCGCTTAGGCCAGGATCAGGCCGCTTCTGCCTGCGGTACCTGCCAACTGCTGGAGAACGCGCCAATCAGGAAGCTTCCCATCACTCTCATTAACAAAAACCATCAATCAACCCTGAGATGAAGGCACTTCTGAAATCATCTTGCTTTCAAACAGGAGGAATGAGCTGTAAAGATCAATGTCTGGGAGGCCGCGTCGTCTGCACGCATCAGTTTCAGATGTTTCTCAGATCTAACTGTTGGGCATCTTGAGCTTCATGTTCAACTGAAGCCTGAGGCTGGGAGAAGAACCTCAGTGGAAGACCTGTGGTGGTTCCAGGCTGGTAGCACTGACCTCACACCTGATGAAGAGCCAGGAACGGTTGGTCTTCCACCATCGACGCCCCCTGGTGAGGACGTCACTGGATCCACTGTAGTTATCCTACCCTCCTGGGATCGGAGCAGATGATGTCATCATCTTCCTCCTGCACCAACCTCTGACTCACCCAGAGAATCCTGGAAGCTCTGTGAGGATCATGGTCTTTGGTTTCTGCAGAGCTTTCAGCACCATCCAGCCAGGAGCCCTAAGGGCCAAGCTGGAGCTGTCAGGAGGACCAGCACATGTCCCAGTGGATCCTGGACTACCTGACTGGCCGCCCACAGTGTGTGAGGTCACAGGGCTGTGTCTCTGGTAGGTTGGTCTGCAGTACGGGGGTCCCACAGGGAACAGTGCTGGAACCGTTCCTCTTCACCCTCTACCCTGCAGACGTCTCCATCAGCTCCCCACGCCGCCTCCTCCAGACCTTCTCTGACCTTTCTGCCATAGCTGGCCTCATCACAGGTGGAGACGACTCAGAGGACAGACAGTGGACCCAGAACTTGGACAGCTCCTTCAGTGACAGACTGCTGCACCTTAAATGCACCAGGGAGCGTTATCACAGATCCTTTCTCCCAGCAGCTGGAAGACTCTAGAACCACCACTGTTCCCAGTAACCTCAACCAGTTCTTCCATTCATGCTGATTCTGCTCAGTTTCTACCTTAGTCAGTTAAATAACCTGCTGCTGTCATTCTGCACATCTCTGATGTTGCTGCTATTTTCAAATTACTGTAAAAATGTCCATAGCTGGATATTGGTTATTTATTCTCCAGGTGATCAGTTTTATGTCGTTAAAACACTTTAAAGTTCAGTAATTTATTTTTTAACTCTTCACTAATATGTTCTTAGATATTTTTCCAAGGTCCACATTGTGTGACCATTTTTTCTAGCATCTCGTTGCTGCTGTAAACAGCAGAATCTCCCCTCTGAGGGATTTTCTAACCTTGTGGGTCAGACTTGTGCTGTTCCCAGTGTGACCAGACGGCGTCGCTGTTCTCCTTGTGTTTTGGGGACTCGCTAGCTTTTCGGGGGTAACAAAGGTTACCATGGAGACCTCCAGTATCTTTGTTGCCACCTCAGGTTAAAAGGTGTCCAGCAGCTGCTGCATGGAGCCCTAATGTTACTGAGCTGTTAGTAAATGACTCTGCTGTTAATTAAACCTTTTTATTCCAACATGTAACTTTGTTTGTTTAATCAACACATTTACTTCCAGCCACAGTTAACGCACTGATTAACTTTATTTAACTATTATACATTACAATCAGGTACCATCACCTGGATAAAAACATTTATAAAAAGTGCATAAAACAATAATAATAAAGAAAAGGAAGCAGAAATAATATTAATAGAGGATTATCATTATTTTAGAACAAGAAGATTGAATTTACTCAAAAAAGAAAGAAATTTACCAGCATTTAATTCTAAACTCTATGCATTAAACTGATGAACTTATTTCGTCTTTCTTTTGGAGTGACTGATCGCAGCACGGTCCCCCAGGGGCGAAGCTAGATGGGGGGCCAGGGGTGGCCATGGCCACCCTTAGCCAACCATTGTCCCCCCCTACTGTTTATTTCCCTGTAATACAGCAGCAGCAATACTCTACAGCAGAGGTCTTCAACAGGGGGTCCGCGACCCCTAGGGGGTCCACGGAGGTACTGCAGGGGGTCGTGAAACTTTTGGTTGATTAGTCTTTTTTATATTCCCTCCTGCAATTTTCTCCACTAATTGAAATGTCCTTAAATCCACATTAACATGAATTCAACAGACTGTAGTAAACAGATAAATGGAGGCAGAAGATGTCTTTCAGTCATCAATGCTCACATTCAGCGACACACATCAAGCTGGGCACCGTTTCATTCACAACACCTGTCCCATCAACCAGGAAGCAGAAATACTTTAATAATCACAGGGAGGGATTACTTTAGTTACATTACTCTATCTGTAATAGAGTGACTATAGGACCAGTTTGGTCTCTACAGTTGTATATTCAAAACATTTACATTTTTCATATATTAACAAATTGACAACAAAAACACTGTGGCTAATAGGGCTGGGTAAAAAAATCTAATCGATTCCTTTACATTTTTGCAAAATCAATGTCTAGGGAATGAGATTGATTAATTTTATAGTGACCCACGAGACGTTCACATTCAACTAAGGAGGAAAGATGCACTAAAGGTGAGTTCAGACAGCTGCAAATAAAGCCAATAGGCTGACTGCAGACATTAAGGAATGGAGGCTGAGCAGCAAACGCCCTGCAGTTACAGACAGAGCTGCACATACGGTTTGTTCAGTGGAGATAATGCAGCTCCTGCATGTCTGCTGGGTCACGTCTGCTTGCTCGAGTGAGGCTTCACTTTTTCACTTTCCACAAACAAATCTGCACTTTTGAGGCAGTTTTAACATCTTATGTTTAAACTGTCTGATTTACAAGTTTGCACTTTGTGTTTAATGTGACAGGAAGAAACAATATATGAGTATTTTGAAACACGGTTGAACCACTGTCATTATTTTAAAAACAGATTGAATCGAAATTAATCGATTTAGAACTATTTTCCCTGGTGAAAATATCCGGCCCTACTGGTTAATGATGCTAATCCATATAATAACAATAAAGAGGATAATTATGGAATTTATCCACTTTTCAGAACTACATTTTGTGTTATTGGGGTAAACAGAAAATGATGCGTCTCTGCAGGTCCTCTAGGAGTCAGTCTGCATTGGTTATCGCCTGGACACCCTTAGGAAAATGTCTGGCTCCGCCCCTGCGGTCACGCGCGGTCACGCAGCACGTAGAGCGGTGGGCGGGGCTCCGGGAGCCAGGAATCCTCCTAGCTAGCGAGCAGGCTAACTATGACGGTCCGGGTCTTCAGCGGTCCTACCGGGGTTCGGATAGTTCGCCCAAAGTCATGATTCTGTGGAGAGCACCGTACAGGTAGGACCCCCCCTTCATCCACGCGTGTTATTCCTTATCTGTGGGGTTTTTCCACAGGGGGAATTCCGTTAGAAGGGAAGTGTTTGCTGTGGGCGGCTTTCCCTGCTAATCAGAGGAGCTGGAGGAAAATAAAAGCTCATTTGGTTAAATTAATGTTGTTTAATGTGAATGTTTGAAAGCGTTTCTGTGGGCGGGTCTTTCTAACGGCTTCTTCTTCTTCTGCTCCTCTGTGAGGCTCGCGCTGCTCCGCTGGGAGGATGACAGCCATGTTTCCTGGATCCTGTCCGCCGCTCACCGCAGCTTTTACTTTTCATTTCTGCCGTGGATAAAGCTGCGTGTTTCTGCCACGGGGCTGTCTCTGCGTGGCCTAATGTTCACGTGTCGTGATTAAAGCTCATCGCTGCCTTTGAAGTCAGGATGGCCTTGTGATGCGTTCAGGGACCCCTCCGTTCATCAGACTCTGGGAAACAATTTTTATTCTGGAAAAATCAGTCGGTTTTTTTTTTTTTTTCTCTTTGAACTTTGAGGTTTTCTAACAAACCGGAAGCGATGGACGGCAGCGCGCGCTCACCGCCGTCCTGATTAAATTTATTCGGCTTTTTATCGACCTATTTTAGAGTCTATATTCAGTATTATGTTTATTCTGGGTCACATCGAACCCCGACCACCGACGCTGGGTGCGCTCCTTAGCCATCAGCCGGGGAATGACCCAGCGGAGGTGGAGTCATCTTCAGAGATGAGCCGCCGTGAGCTAACGTGACGTCATGCAGAGATATGAGTGCAAGGCTTTTGGTCATTGATAGGATAACTTTATAGATCTTCGTACCAGAAGAACGGTTCAGCCTGTAGTGGCTCCTCCCCCCTCCCACCTGGATCCTGCGCAGCTCAGCGCCCTATTGCGCAACAGGGGAGGGACCAGGCGGCGGGGGGGGGGCTGACAGCTTCTACAGCCAGCAGACGCGATCGGAACCGTCTGAGAGGAGCAGCGAACCAGGAGCGTTTTATTTTCATCCAGCTGTGGTAAGGTTCTGTCCAATCCGGAGGGATTAAGATTACTGATCTGTGGGATTTTAATCTATGATCTAGATCATTGGGTGGGTGGGTGGGTGGGGGGGGGGGGGGGGGTAGAGGTAGAAAGGTTCGGCTGGTTGTGTCAGAGTTAGAGTCCAGGTTTCCTCATAGATGGACATCTGCCCAGATGTGGGACGGTAGAGCTACAGATGTTTTCCTCTGCTGACCCCCCCCCCCCCTCCACGTGTTGGCAGCTGTGGACCATGTGGCTGCTGTAAACACTCTGCTGGCTGTGGTTGTTCAGGATGAGCTTCATCGCCCAGCAGGAGGACTCTGGTCTTGGGTGGGAGCGTCTGACCTCACAGAGGGAGGTGTGAGGAGCGTTCGCATGGTTCCCATCCCACGCTCTGATCGGCCCTAAATGTCAGCCCCCGTAAAGGAATCTCATCTCCCAGGTTCCCAGGAGGCAGCGTCAGGATGGTCGCTGCTCCTGTGTAGCGAGATCCCACTGCACTGATTCCGTTCGGACCGTGGTCGTGTCGTTCAATGACCATCGAGGATGCTTTAAGTGCAGTTTATGCCTCCATCCTACAGCAGGGGATTACATCAGGCTCGTTTTCCATATGTTTGACTAGCAGAGCTTCTGTTTACAGCTTTAATTCGCTGGTGGGAAAGAAAAACCAAACATTGTTTTTGTTTCCAGGGTTTGCCATGAAATCCAGAACCCGAAGTTCTGAGGATGAAAAAAGATCGGATGTTAAAGATCGGATGATAACGATCGGATATGGCGTTCAGGCTTTGTTCAGACATGACAGCTGAAACCAAACAAAGCAGCAATCTTTCCGTGGGAGCAGAAATCATCGATCATAGAAACTGATCGATCGATTTCTGTCTTTGTTTACCTTTCAAATGTGGAACCTGATCCCAGACGAAGCTGTTTGCTTTTAGCTTCTGCTCAGAACATTCGTTTACAGGAGAGATGCCGCGTATTCTGATTTATTTCACAACATCTGGTTTAATAAATATGGGCAGTGGGAGGGGCTAACCTGTCACAACAATCCATTAATCACATGATTGATGTTACCTGTTTGATAAATTCAGTTTTCATGGTTTCTGTGGATCGGTGACCCAGACCGACGACACTTTGTTTCCTCGTCGCCATCATTTCTGGTCCAGCAGCGTTGTCATGGTGACGGGCCTGAACCCGTCCCAGAGGCTGCGTGGCGCCGGGCTCGAACCGGAGGTCAGAAGTCGCTGATAAGGATGAGGCGCCTTCCTCGCTCCTCGTTACCATCTGCTGCGTGCGCGGCAGGCCAATCAGAGAGCCGCCCTTTGACCCCACCTGTCCAGACTCAGTTTGGGCTACATGGCTGTCCTCATGCCCCCCCCTCTTTGACCTTCTCCTGTTGTTTTCCTGCAGGGCCTGAGCTGTCAGCCTTCGGTTTCACCTCCAAGCGGCGGGCGGCCGGCGGGCCATGCTGGAAGTCTAGACAAGAGAGCGTCAGGAAGAACCCCCTGGAGTGTTTGGGCTCCGCCTGACCAACCAGAGCAAAGACAGAGGAACGCATCACAGCCAGGATGTCTCAGAACAGAGAACTGGTCCTTTTCTACATTAAGTTCAAACTGTCTCAGAGGAACTATCCCGTCAACCACATAATGCTCAACGAGCCGCCCAACGGCACCGGCGCCCAGGGGGCGGAGCAGGACGACGAGCGTACGCCGGAGACGCACGCTAACGGGACTTTTAACGGGACCAGTCCAGGCTCCCCGCGGCGACAGCAGGCGTCCACAGCCGCCATGGAGGCGGTGAAGGCGGCGCTGAGAGACACGGCCTGCGAGTTCGAGCTGCGCTACTCCCGCGCCTTCAACGACCTTCACAGCACGCTGCACATCACGCCGGCCACCGCCTACCAGAGCTTCGAGAACGTGATGAACGAGGTGTTCCGGGACGGCGTCAACTGGGGCCGCATCGTGGGCCTGTTCGCCTTCGGCGGAGCGCTGTGCGTGGAATGCGTGGAGAAGGAGATGAGTCCCCTGGTGGGGCGGATCGTGGAGTGGATGACCGTCTACCTGGATGAGCAGATCGATCCCTGGATCCAGAGCCAAGGAGGATGGGTGAGTCAGACAGGCAGAGACGCTGGGTTCAGTCCAAACTGGAGCGTCCCTAGAACCGCAGGTCAAAGGTCAGACAGGCAGAGACGCTGGGTTCAGTCCAAACGATAAATGTTTTGATCTGTTCAGAGTGAACTGGATCAGCTTCTCGCTGCGTCCAGCGGCGCGGCGTGCATTGGCGCCGTTCTGCTCGCTCTGTTTGTCAGCCAGCTGTGATGCTGCGGTCAGCGTTCCTGAGCGGAGCGTATTGCTGGAGTCAGCACACGGAACCGTCTGGGTTCGGGCCCAGTACAGAGCGGTCAGCAGCTGTTTGAGCCAGGAGCTGATTGATCAGCAGCTGGGCGCTCAGTGGGCTGAGTCCGCGGTGGGGGGGGGGCGAAGGATGGCGTCCAGGCTTCACAGACAGTCCTTTGTTTTCTTTGCTCCCAGATCACCTCGGCTGGGTCAGCTGCTTTCTTTGTCCCGTTCATCTGATTTTATGATATAGAGCAGCAGGGGAGGGGCCGTTTATAGTCGGCCTCTGCTGGAGAACAACAGGTCGAAGGTTGTTTCCATGGAAACCAGAGGCAAACCTTAAAGCACAGAGTGGCGAACTCCAAACCGTCTCGGTGTTTGATGCTGAAATAAAAACTCTGCTGACAGGAAACCATTCCACCGCCTCCCCCCAACTGCTGTGAGAACATGATGTTCATGGTCATCATCATCATCATCATCATCATCATCATGGGTTTTAGTGGATCTGGATCCATCTTCCCCTCATCAGAATGATCTGACTGACCTCTGACCTGTGGTTTTTCTGTGACAGGTTGATCAGATTCTGACCACGTCCAGCACGTTCCGTGGCTTATTGCGTTATTAGCCATCGGACCATTAGTGTCTGTCATGAAGCCAGATCCCATCGATCAGAGGATTCCCCAAACTTTTCAGCTTCTGATCCACCAAACGGTTTCCAGGGTTGGTTGATGCTGATTTCCAAACAGAATCAATGGGCCGGGCGGCTCATATTGTGCAAACCCGGTTTGGTCGTTTCTAAATGCTGCTGATATCTGGAAGCTTACTTTCACACAAATGTTATCCTTTACTTTGGGGTCAGTGGTTTGGAAAAGGTCACCCTCTTCCCTGCTTCAGCTCTGACTGGGCGCTAATCAGGCTAATGATTACCAAGCGGGATGCTAATCCGGCTAATGATTAGCAAGCTGGATGCTAATCAGGCTAA
>JAGKQL010000016.1:50201-72118 GCA_018398635.1 Cyprinodon brontotheroides | reverse complement strand
AAAAAAAGTTTTATTTTGAAAACAGGAAGTTGGTACACAATGTAGCCGTTTTCACTCGCCCTCTTTTTACTGTAAAGTCTCTAATAAGGGCGCACTGGAAGTGTTGGAGCGGCTTCCTCCGATCACAGTATACCCGGAGCAAAGGAGAGGTTTTCCCGGAGGAAGAAAAGAATTAACCGGAGGAGGAAGAGAATTAACCGGAGGAGGAAGAGAATTAACCGGAGGAATAAGGGAATGCACTTGAAGAATTGGAGCGGCTTCCTCCAAGGAGGAAGTGCATTAACCGGAGCAAAGAAAAGGTTTTCCTGGAGGAAATAAGAAAATTAACTGGAGGAAGAAGCGAATTAACAGGGGCAGGATGTCTTTCGAATGTCTGTCGAATATTCAACATAAAACTAACTTCACTGCGGTTAACTCCTGCTGGAGAAACATTCCCAGAGTTTAAAGGAAGATTAGATCAGATCGAGGAGGAGAAGATGGATGATCAGCACAGACTGCTGGATTTCACCAGGATCCCCCAGATCATCTTACACCGGATTGCAGGTTAACTAGCAGCAGTAGAACAGGTCCAGCTAGTTAATGGTTCTGATCCATCCTGAGCTTCTGCAGGTTAACTAGCAGCAGTAGAACAGGTCCAGCTAGTTAATGGTTCTGATCCATCCTGAGCTTCTGCAGGTTAACCAGCAGCAGCACCAGAACAGGTCCAGCTGGTTAATGGTTCTGATCTATCCTGAGCTTCTGCAGGTTAACTAGCAGCACTAGACTAGCAGCAGTAGAACAGGTCCAGCTAGTTAATGGTTCTGATCCATCCTGAGCTTCTGCAGGTTAACTAGCAGCAGTAGAACAGGTCCAGCTAGTTAATGTTTCTGATCCATCCTGAGCTTCTGCAGGTTAACTAGCAGCTGTAGAACAGGTCTAGCTAGTTAACGGTTCTGATCCATCCTGAGCTTCTGCAGGTTAACCAGCAGCAGTAGAACAGGTCCAGCTAGTTAATGGTTCTGATCCATCCTGAGCTTCTGCAGGTTAACTAGCAGCACTAGAACAGGTCCAGCTAGTTAATGGTTCTGATCCATCCTGAGCTTCCACAGGGTTAACTAGCAGTGGTAGAACAGGTCCAGCTAGTTAATGGTTCTGATGATCCATCCTGAGCTTCTGCAGGTTAACTAGCAGTGGTAGAACAGGTCCAGCTAGTTAATGGTTCTGATCCATCCTGAGCTTCCGCAGGTTAACTAGCAGCAGTAGAACAGGTCCAGCTAGTTAATGGTTCTGATCCATCCTGAGCTTCCGCAGGTTAACTAGCCAACTGCAGTAGAACAGGTCCAGCTAGTTAATGGTTCTGATCCATCCTGAGCTTCTGCAGGTTAACTAGCAGCAGTAGAACAGGTCCAGCTAGTTAATGGTTCCATCTGATCCAGCATCCTGCTAGAGCTTCCATCTTGCTTCAGGTTAACTGGCAGCAGTAGAACAGGTCCAGCCTAGTTAATGGTTCTGATCCATCCTGAGCTTCTACAGGTTAACCAGCCTGCAGCCATCTTGATCCAGCAGGTTAACAGCAGCAGTAGGTCGGTCCAGCTAGTTAATGGTTCTGATCCATCCTGAGCTTCTGCAGGTTAACTTTAGAACAGGTCCAGCTAGTTAACGGTTCTGATTCAACCTGCAGGTTAACTAGCAGTGGTAGATCTAGTCAGAGCTTCCGCAGTTAACTAGCTGAACAGGTCCAGCTAGTTAATGGTTCTGATCCATCCTGAGCTTCCGAATAGCAGTGGTAGAACAGGTGTAGTTCTGATCCATCTGAGCGTATGCAGGTTATGCAGCAGTAGATCAAAAACATGGCTGGTTAAAGTGAAGTGTCCTTTCTTTAACCTGCAATTCAAAGTCTTTCTCCTGTGTTTGTCTTTCCAGACCTCCTGCAGGATGGAAAAGAGGAGGATTTCTCTGAGCAGCAGCTCTGGAAACAGGAGAGGAATTCCAGTTTGGACCAAGAGGAACCAGAACCTCTGCAGATGAAAGAAGAGCAGCTAAAGCCAAGCAGAAGATCCCTGGACTAAGAGGGAAACCATGGAGCTCCCCATCAGTGAGCAGGAGGGAGCAGCTGCTTTCTCCCAAGCAGGAGGAAGGAGAGACTTTGATGGAGGAAAGGGGACCACATTGAGGACCAATCAGGAACCAAGTCATCTGTAAGGACTTTGAGTGGCCTTCAGGACCAGGAACCAGAAGAAATTGAATCCTAAAGACTCTGGATCAGGCGAAGGATCCCAAACATTATCAGAGATGTCAGAAAACATACAGGACGGAAGATTTATGAGTGTCTGTCCTGTGGGAAAAGCTTTACTAATAAAACTGCACACAACAGACACACAAGAATTCACACACAGGTGAGAAGCCGTTCTCCTGTTGGACTTGTAGCAAAAGTTTTACTCGAAAAGTAGTTTGAATGAACACATGAGACTTCACACAGGCTGAGAAGCCTTTTTACCTGTCTGTCCTGTGGGAAAAGCTTCACTCTTAAAGGTAATCTTGAGCAACACATCAGAACTCACACTGGTGAAACCGTATTCCTGTAACATTTGTGACAAAAAGATTTAGTCAGAAAATTTGTTTGCCAGGAACACATGTTAACTCATTCAGATGAGAGACCTTTTGCATGTGAGACCTGTGGGAAAACATTCAAAAAGAAGAGATTTTCTGAATGAACACATGAGAACTCACACAGGGGAGAGGCCTTTCAGATGTCCGTTCTGTGGGGAAAAGCTTCATTAAGAAGTCTAATCTGGATAGACACATCCCAGTTCACACAGGTGGACACCGTTCTACTATGCGATTCATGGAAGGAAATGTAATAAAGAAAAAGATTTGGCGCTTCACATCAAGAAATCACACCACAATGAGGGCGCCACAGGAGCGAACAGGAGACCTTTTCCATGTTTGACTGGTGATAAAAATGTCCATCTAGAAACTCCTTCACCTCATTGCATGAGAAACTCACAGGTTAATGGTCTTTTTCAAGCAATCCATTAATGAGGAAGTAATCTACTGTTTACATAAAACTAGAACAGATGAGGCCTGTTAAGTATAAACCTGATCAATATATAAACATGAGGCATCTGGATCAGCACAATATGATGGACTGTCTATATAGTTCAATATGTAGTGAGGACGCAGGCAGCAGCGTCTAGCTCCAGCTGTCTGGGCTACTTTCTATAGTTCTGTAGTGAGGACGCCAGGCAGGATCTACTGGCCATGCTAACACGTCTGTGTTCAAACCGCAGAGAACCAGCTGAGAAACCATGAGGGTGAGGAGATGAGGAAGCTGAGGGAAGCTCTGAGGGAAGATCTCTGTGCTTCTAATAAACTGGACATCAATAGCATCACAGACTCCATCACCCATTACATTAACTGCTGTGTGGACGACACTAAGCCTATCAGAAAGATTCCTCACTTCTCCAACAACAAACCAAGGATCCACCCTGAGATCTCTGAAGAACAGAGGAGATCCGTTACATCAGAGCCAGCGCAGAAAGAACTGAAGAAAGAACATCATGAGAAGAACAGCTACAAGAAGATGGAAGATCGGCTGCAGCAGAGACAAGATTAGAGGGGAAAACCTGAAGACGATCTCAGACCAAAGTTAGATCATCCAGGCTGCTGGAGACCTGGAGATGGTTAATGATCAACTGCTTTGATCAGCCAGCCAGTCCTCCCCCAGCCCAGAACCCCTGCTGAGTACCTTCATCCTCTTCAACCACTGGCCTACTTCAAACCTCCCAGCTACCAAGCATCATCCACCCCCCCACTCCCAGGTTTCCATGCGCACAGCCCACCCCTCCCCCCGCCATCCTGTCGCTTTGGTCAGCACAGGTGAGGAATGAGCTTCTAAGATGGATGAAAGGTCCAGATGGCATCACCTCCAGGCTTCTGAGATGTTTTAGCAGATGAACTGTGAGGCATCTGGGGCTACATGTTCACCTGAAGCCTGAGGCTGGAAGAAGAACCACCGCTGTGGAAGACCGGTTGTGTGGTACCAGGCTGCCAAAGATAAAACATCTAAACTCAGGGCTACAGACTACAGGCTGGAAGCGCTACAGGCTGGAAGCGCTACAGGCTGGAAGCGCTACAGGCTGGAAGCGCTACAGGCTGGAAGCGCTACAGGCTGGAAGCGCTACAGGCTGGAAGAGCTACAGGCTGGAAGCGCTACTGGCTGGAAGCGCTACAGGCTGGAAGCGCTACAGGCTGGAAGCGCTACAGGCTGGAAGCGCTACAGGCTGGAAGCGCTACAGGCTGGAAGAGCTACAGGCTGGAAGAGCTACAGGCTGGAAGAGCTACAGGCTGGAAGCGCGCCACAGGCTGGAAGCGCTACAGGCTGGAAGCGCCACAGGCTGGAAGCTACTGGCTGGAAGCCGCTACAGGCTGGAAGCGCTACAGGCTGGAAGCGCTACAGGCTGGAAGAGCTACAGGCTGGAAGACGAGCTACAGGCTGCTGAAGTACGCCATACAGGCTGGAAGCGCTACAGGCTGGAAGCGCTACAGGCTGGCCGGAAGCCGCCACAGGCTGGAAGAGCCACTGGAATGCAGCTGGAAGCGCTACAGGCTGGAAGCGCTACAGGCTGGAAGAGCTACAGGCTGGAAGCGCTACAGGCTGGAAGAGCTACAGGCTGGAAGCGCTACAGGCTGGAAGAGCTACAGGCTGGAAGCGCTACAGGCTGGAAGCCGCTACAGGCTGGAAGAGCTACAGGCTGGAAGCGCTACAGGCTGGAAGCGCTACAGGCTGGAAGCGCTACACCGGCTGGAAGCGCTACAGGCTGGAAGAGCTACCAGGCTGGAAGCGCTACAGGCTGGAAGAGCTTACAGGCTGGAAGCCCTACAGGCTGGAAGAGCTACAGGCTGGAAGCCGCTACAGGCTGGAAGAGCTACAGGCTGGAAGCCGCCATACAGGCCGGTGCAGGCCAGGCCGGGAAGCCGCTACAGGCTGGTGCCACAGGCTGGAAGAGCTACAGCTGACAGGCCGGAAGCGCTACAGGCTGGAAGCCGCCACAGGCCGGAAGCCGCTTACAGGCTGGAAGAGCCACAGGCTGGAAAGCCGCCACAGGCTGGAAGAGCCGGACAGGCTGGAAGCGCGCTACACTGAAAGCGCTACGGCTGGAAGAGCTACAGGCTGGAAGAGCTACAGGCTGGGAAGCGCTACAGGCTGGAAGAGCTACAGGCTGGAAGCGCTACAGGCTGGAAGCGCTACAGGCTGGAAGCGCTACAGGCTGGAAGCGCTACAGGCTGGAAGAGCTACAGGCTGGAAGCGCTACAGGCTGGAAGCGCTACAGGCTGGAAGCGCTACAGCTGGAAGCGCTACAGGCTGGAAGCGCTACAGGCTGGAAGCGCTACAGGCTGGAAGCGCTACAGGCTGGAAGCGCTACAGGCTGGAAGAGCTACAGGCTGGAAGCGCTACAGGCTGGAAGCTGGAAGCGCTACAGGCTGGAAGAGCTACAGGCTGGAAGCGCTACAGCTGGAAGAGCTACAGGCTGGAAGCGCTACTGGAAAGGCTACAGGCTGGAAGCGCTACAGGCTGGAAGTGCCGCTACAGGCTGGAAGCAGCTACAGGCTGGAAGAGCTACAGGCTGGAAGCGCTACAGGCTGGAAGCGCTACAGGCTGGAAGAGCTACAGGCTGGAAGAGCTACAGGCTGGAAGCGCTACAGGCTGGAAGCGCTACAGGCTGGAAGAGCTACAGGCTGGAAGCGCTACAGGCTGGAAGCGCTACAGGCTGGAAGAGCTACAGGCTGGAAGCGCTACAGGCTGGAAGCCGCTACAGGCTGGAAGCGCTACAGGCTGGAAGAGCTACAGGCTGGAAGCCGCTACAGGCTGGAAGAGCTACAGGCTGGAAGCGCTACAGGCTGGAAGCGCTACAGGCTGGAAGAGCTACAGGCTGGAAGAGCTACAGGCTGGAAGCGCTACAGGCTGGAAGCGCTACAGGCTGGAAGCTACAGGCTGGAAGAGCTACAGGCTGGAAGCGCTACAGGCTGGAAGCGGCTACACAGGCTGGAAGCGCTACAGGCTGGAAGCCGCTACAGGCTGGAAGAGCTACAGGCTGGAAGCGCTACAGGCTGGAAGAGCTACAGGCTGGAAGCGCTACAGGCTGGAAGCGCTACAGGCTGGAAGCGCTACAGGCTGGAAGCCGCTACAGGCTGGAAGAAAGCTACAGGCTGGAAGGCTGGAAAGCTACAGGCTGGAAGCGCCACAGGCTGGAAGCGCTACAGGCTGGAAGCGCTACAGGCTGGAAGCGCTACAGGCTGGAAGAGCTACAGGCTGGAAGAGCTACAGGCTGGAAGAGCTACAGGCTGGAAGCGCTACAGGCTGGAAGAGCTACAGGCTGGAAGAGCTACAGGCTGGAAGAGCTACAGGCTGGAAGAGCTACAGGCTGGAAGCGCTACAGGCTGGAAGCGCTACAGGCTGGAAGAGCTACAGGCTGGAAGAGCTACAGGCTGGAAGGCTGCTACAGGCTGGAAGCGCTACAGGCTGGAAGAGCTACAGGCTGGAAGAACTACAGGCTGGAAGAGCTACAGGCTGGAAGAGCTACAGGCTGGAAGCGCTACAGGCTGGAAGCAGCTACAGGCTGGAAGGCGCTACAGGCTGGAAGCGGCTGGAAGCAGAGCTACAGGCTGGAAGCGCTACAGGCTGGAAGCGCTACAGGCTGGAAGCGCTACAGGCTGGAAGAGCTACAGGCTGGAGTGCGCTACAGGCTGGAAGCGCTACAGGCTGGAAGCGCTACAGGCTGGAAAGCTACAGCTACAGGCGCTACAGGCTGGAAGCGCTACAGGCTGGAAGCGCTACAGGCTGGAAGCGCTACAGGCTGGAAGCGCTACAGGCTGGAAGAGCTACAGGCTGGAAGAGCTACAGGCTGGAAGCGCTACAGGCTGGAAGCGCTACAGGCTGGAAGCGCTACAGGCTGGAAGCGCTACAGGCTGGAAGAGCTACAGGCTGGAAGCGCTACAGGCTGGAAGAGCTACAGGCTGGAAGCGCTACAGGCTGGAAGCGCTACAGGCTGGAAGCGCTACAGGCTGGAAGAGCTACAGGCTGGAAGAGCTACAGGCTGGAAGCGCTCACTTCACACCTGCTCTCAGCACCATCCAGCCAGGACTCCAAGCTGGAGCTGTCAGCAGTGGACCAGCAACATGTCCCAGTGGGTTCTGGACTACCTCACTGGCTCCCACAGTGTGTGAGGACACAGGTCTGTGTCTCAGATAGGTTGGTCTGCAGTATGGGGGTCCCACAGGGAACAGTGCTGGAACCGTTCCTCTTCACCCTCTACCCTGCAGACGTCTCCATCAGCTCCCCACGCTGCCTCCTCCAGACCTTCTCTGACCTTTCTGCCATAGCTGGCCTCATCACAGGTGGAGACGACTCAGAGGACAGACAGTGGACCCAGAACTTGGTGGTCTGGTTCCAGCAGAACCACCTTCTGATTAATGCAGGAAAAACCAAGGAGCTAATGTTGGATTTTTGCAGAATCAGATCCACCCACTGCCACCGGTGGACATCCAGGAGACGGACAGTGAGATAGTGGACTCTGATAAAAATACCTCTGTGTTCACCTGAAGAACAAACTGGACTGGACTCCCAACACTGAGGCTCTGGATCAGAAAGCAGACAGAGTCTACCTGCTGAGGAGACTGAGGGGCGGGCTCCTAAAGACCTTCTCTGACTCTGCTGTGGCATCAGCCATCTTCTATGGAGCTGTCTGTTGGAGCAGCGGCTCATCTGTAGCTGAGAGGAAGCGGCTGGATCAGCTGATCAGGAAGGCCAGCTCTGTGATTGGATGCCCTCTGGACTCAGTGCAGGAGGTGGGAAACAGACGGATCCTAACTAAATGAACATGAATGCTGGTTCAGCTGGTGCTGAACAGGAGAGCTTCAGTGACAGACTGCTGCACCCTAAATGCACCAGGGGCGTTATCACAGATCCTTCCTCCCAGCAGCTGGAAGACTCTAGAACCACCACTGTTCCCAGTAACCTCAACCAGTTCTTCCATTCATGCTGATTCTGCTCAGTTTCTACCTTAGTCAGTTAAATAACCTGCTGCTGTCATTCTGCACATCTCTGATGTTGCTGCTATTTTCAAATTACTGTAAAAATGTCCATAGCTGGATATTGGTTGGGTTAGGGTTTGTTGTTTGTTTATTCTCTTTATTCTTTCATTCTGATACTGTATATTCTTATACTTTTTTTAAGGTCCACATTTGTTTGAACACTTTTGCTTTAATCCTTTGAGGCTGCTGTAAGACCACAATGTCCCCATTGTGGGACACTAAAGGGATTTTCTATTCTATTATGTGTTTTCTATTCTCTGTGCCAGGGTTTCTGACCATATGAGCAAAAACACTGTGAAACTCAGCAGAGGTGGGCTGGCAGTGTCGCTGAACAACAGAGGGTGTCCTTCCTTCAGGACATGTTACTCTAAGGTTCATCACTGCTGCCCAGATATTGAACTGTTCCCTTAGGGCGCTGCTTTTGTCTCTGAAAGATAGGGGCCACATTGGGGGAGGAGAGGGGGGAGCATATTTCACACACTTTATCCTTGGCAGCTGTTGTGCCATATGCCATGATGATGGTTTTTGGACATTGGGAATCAGTGTCCATATTTCATCCTGACATGATGACCAGAGAGGAGGATGCAGCTTTGGTGAATTATCAGCTTTAAGATCTCTGTCAGCCCCCTCCCCTTTTTGGCCAACGCAGTCACAGGCACGTCACATGGCAACCCCAGAGGTGGGACTTCCCAGCCCCTTTTTATGAGAGGACACTACAAAACCACAGAGGATTCTTTTCCTTTCCTGCTCTCTTGCCCTTGCCCCAAACATACCTCTTGCAACACATTTCTCTTGAGTTTCAGAACTTATAGAGCCAGACTGGATGAGAAGGACTGCCCTGATGGATGAGACTCAAGCCTTTCAATCCACATGGACAAAGGTTTGCAGGTCTGGCATGATTAGGGACAGAACAAGCAATGTATCTTTGATAATGTTGATGATTTCACGTCTTTAGTGATGAGTAAAGACAAAGCTAACAGGATGGACTGCATGCTATGCTATGCTACAGGAATATGTGTTGAGCTGTTGCTTAAAGCTTAGACCAGCTTTATTCACTAAGGATTTAAACACTGATGATTAACATTAGTGTTCATGTGTTCCTCAGATGCTGCGTTACATTTCCATTACACAAGTATGACCAAGAGTCATTTTAGTGGAATCCTGATGTCTATTCGCTGTTAGCTATTTCAAGGAGGGTAAAGAAACATTTAACTATAGGTTATTGGTTCCTGATTAAGCAAATAATTCAATAAAACATTATTTGGCCAAATAACGGGGAAGGCCGGAATCCAAAATATACTTTTTTTCATATTGCTTCAATTCACATCATTTCATCTCAGGTCACTTTATAGATCCAGATCAACCAGATCATCCAATCAGATTGGTTAAAAGTTTTCTAAGGAAAACCATGCATCGATTGCATCGACTCTTCAGCAATCCCTCACACTAAGCATGCTTGTAGCGACGGTGGAGAGGAAAAACTCCCCTTTGAACAGGGAAGAAACCTCCAGCAGCAGAACCAGGCTCAGTGTGGCGGCCATCTGCTGAGGCCCACTGGGAGTTCAAGGAGACAGAAAGCAGACATAGAAAAAGCATAGATACAAAAGGCAACTGTCAACCAGCTCTCACAGGCCCCGTCCAGGAACACACACAGCCAGGCAGACGAGCTCCGAGGAGCCAGCTCCCATGTCCCAGAGGATGAAGAGAGCACATCCAGTTAGTCACGGTCAGAGAAACAGGACTACACTTTGAAAACAGGCTAAACTCCAACATCTAGAAACAAAGGTGTTGATGGCAGCACAGAGCTGATATTTCTCTCCAGGATGGAGTCACAGCCAAACAGGAACAGACCAGATGAAGCTACTATGAGAAAAAAGCAGAGAGCAGCGTTAGAGATTGAACCAGATTCTGCAGAGAATAGAGAGAGGGAATGAAGCAGAATGATGAAAAAAGGAGTCCCTATGTCCTCCAGCAGTCTAAGCCTATAGCAGCAGAACTATAGAGATGGCGAATGAAGCAGAATGATGAAAAAAGGGGTCCCTATGTCCTCCAGCAGCCTAAGCCTATAGCAGCAGAACTATAGAGATAGAATGAGCAGAATGATGAAAAAGGGGTCCCTATGTCCTCCAGCAGTCTAAGCCTATAGCAGCAGAACTATAGAGATAGATCAGGATAACCTGAGCCACTCTAACTAGAAGCTTTGGCCTCCAAAGGGAAAGTTTAAGCCTAGCCTTAAAAGTAGAGCAGGGTGTCTGCCTCCTGGACTAAAACTGGTAGTTGGTTCCACAGGAGAGGAGCCTGAGAACTAAAAGATCTGCCTCCCATTCTACTTTTAGAAGTTCTAGGAACCACTAGTAAACCTGCAGATTGAGAGCGAAGTGCTCTGTTAGGAACATCAGGAACAATCAGATCTCTGATATCAGATGGAGCTTGGCCATTTAAGGCTTTATATGTGAGAAGGAGGATTTAAATTCTATTCTGGATTTAACAGGAAGCCAATGAAGAGAAGCCAGGGATAGGAGAGATATGATCTCTCTTTTTCATTTTCATCAGAACTCTGGCTGCAGCATTTTTTGGATCAGCTGAAGGCTTTTTAACTACAGTTTGTGGACTTCCTGATAGTAAAAATTACAATAGTCCAGCCTTGAGTAACAAATGCATGGACTAGTTTCTCATCTCACACAAATTCATTAAAAGTTTTCTGATTTATTAGTTTTTATAAAATATAACATTCACACTATTTGATAATAACATTAATTGAACTTTTAAACTGTGAGCAGAAAAGTGTGAGATAGTTTTAAATATTGAGCTGTTTCATTTATTTCTGTGAAGACAGAATCATTCAGACCTCATGCATAATGATTTAATCTCTCCACTAGATGGTGCTATAAACCTACCCAATGGTGCTGAATTGTGTCAATCATCTCATCACAGCATTGTCATAGTGGCAGTTACATTCCCCTCAGATCAGTTTAGATTATAAATATGTTTACCATCTAAACTTTTCATTTACTTGTGGCTTGATGCGCTTTCTAAACCGCAGTAGAAGCTTAAATCTGGCGAGCAGGCTGTGAGCAGACAAGCTCCAGTTTCTGAACTCATAAACAACGACTTTCTGTGTGGTAAAACTATTCCAGAGGAAGAAAGATGGAACGATTCTCCTTTTAAAGCAGCTGGTGATGGATCCGCTGATGATATCCTCCTGAGCAAAGTGCAGGCTGCATGAAAAAGGGCTTCCTGGACTTAAGCAGAGATTCAAACCCTGCTTGGACCCACTTCCTCCTTTGGTCCGGGTCAGTCAGTCAAGGTTGAGCGACTACACACAGATTTACCACTGTTCAGTTGTTTTCCTGCCCCTATAGGAGCAAAACAGAACAAAAACAATGGCCATTGTTCATCACTAGAAATCAGTGTTGTAGGACTCGAGATCAGTCTTGGTCTCGAGTCCATTTTTTGATGGTCTCAGTCTCGGACTTGACAGCATTTGGTCTCGGGCGCTGAGGACTCGACATTTTATTTCATGACCGGTCAAGACCACAACTGTGGAAATAACGCTAATCATCGGAATATTATCAGTTTCTTTAAGATCCTTCTTTTTATTGGATGCTTGGATTCAAATCCAAACAATAACCTGTCTCATGTTTTTTTTTTTACCGCTGTCCCGCCCACCCCCTTTCACCAGCGTGCCGGCTGCAGCACTTTGATTGATAGTCACAAGTGGTTGTCTGAGAACGGGAGAAAATGTCGGACAAATCATCGGTTATAAAATTCTGCTAATAAAATCACAAAGAATATATTTGTAAACCAACATTGATAAAAAAGCATACAGCCTAATGTAAGTTCTGCAGTGCTTCTTATCAGAGACGGTAGGGACTACGTCCAACTTTTATCCACACCTTGACAGAAAGCACAAAGAAAGGTAAGCTACGTGTAAAAGTGATGCTAGGAAAGCTAGCTAGCTCCTCAGTAACTTTGATAAAACAAAATATCTTTCTAAAAGTTATATAGTTTTTTTTTTTTTACATATTTAAGTCATTATTTTGTGACAGTATGTTATGAGACCGACAAGCTGTGAAAATATTGAGCACTTCTGCCTTTTCTCCATGTTCCCAGTGCTAACTAGAGAAATAAACCGCTTGGTCAAAAACAAACCATCTGATCAGCAACAGGGTCTCAGAACTGACAGAAGTCAGTCAGGCTTTTCTATTTCAGTGGGGTTTGTATTTCTGCAGATGTCAGTAGCTCAGGGAGGAAGGGAAGGAGATCAATCTATGTTTTTCAACAAATTATCTGTCTCATAACATATTTTCACAACTTGGTGACAGATATAGATTTATTTAAGAAAAGTTATATAATATAGCTTTAATCTGTATATGAGAGAGAAACAATTGATTGGAATTTTTTCAGTTTTACACATTTGCACAATTTTTGAAATAGCAAATTTAAAAATAAATGTGTGTACTGTTCATGAACGGCAGAGAAAATACTATTTTGATAGAATTTTGATTAATTGTTTGAAATTCTGTGATTACTACACACAAGTACTAAAGTCAAAGTCAAAAATGCCTTTATTGTCATTATATTCTGCAATATATACAATGAGATTTGGGACTTCCATAACAGCAATTGTTGCAGTGAAATTGATCATGTTTCACATTTATAAATATCTAAATAAAGATGTTTATCTTTATTCCAGTTCTGTGTGTTAAATATCTAGGTGTTTTTATGTGAATGTGGGTCTTTTAGATCAATTTTAGTGATTTTTGATCATGTTTCACATTTTGACTGTCACATACTGGCCCTAAAGGTCTTGGTTCTTGACTTGGTCTCAGACTTCCCTAAAGTCTTGGTCTTGACTTGGTCTCAGACCCTAAAAGTCTTGGTCTTGACTTGGTCTCGACCCTAAAGTCTTGGTCTTGACTTGTTCTCGGACCCTAAAAGTCTTGGTCTTGACTTGGTCTCGGACCCTAAAAGTCTTGGTCTTGACTTGGTCTCGGACCCTAAAAGTCTTGGTCTTGTCTCGGTCTCGGACCCTCTGGTCTTGGTCTTGACTTGGTCTCAGACCCTAAAAGTCTTGGTCTTGACTTGATCTCGGACCACTTCACTCGGTCTTGGTCTTGACTTGGTCTCCGGACCCTAAAAGTCTTGGTCTTGTCTCGGTCTCGACTTCTCTCTGTCTTGGTCTTGACTTGGTCTCGGACCCTAAAAGTCTTGGTCTTGACTTCTCGTTCTCGGTCTTGGCCTTGACCCTAAAAGTCTTGGTCTTGACTTGGTCTCGGACCCTAAAAGTCTTGGTCTTGTCTTGGTCTCGGACTTGCCTCGGTCTTGGTCTTGACTTGGTCTCGAACCCTAAAAGTCTTGGTCTTGTCTCGATCTCGACTTCCCTCGGTCTTGGTCTTGACTTGGTCTCCGGACCCTAAAAGTCTTGGTCTTGTCTCAGTCTCCGACTTCCCTCAGTCTTGGTCTTGACTTGGTCTCGGACCCTAAAAAGTCTTGGTCTTGACTTGGTCTTGGAACCTAAAAGTCTTGGTCTTGACTTGGTTCTCCGGACCCTAAAGTCTTGGTCTTGACTTGGTCTCCGGACCCTAAAAGTCTTGGTCTTGTCTCGGTCTCGACCCTAAAAGTCTTGGTCTTGACTTGGTCTCGAACCCTAAAAGTCTTGGTCTTGTCTCCCGATCTCGACTTCCCTCTCGGGTCTTGGTCTTGACTTGGTCTCGGACCCTAAAGTCTTGGTCTTGTCTCGATCTCGACTTCCCTGGGTCTTGGTCTTGACTTGGTCTCCGGACCCTAAAAGTCTTGGTCTTGACTTGGTCTTGGACCCTAAAAGGTCTTGGTCTTGACTTGGTCTCGGACCCTAAAGTCTTGGTCTTGACTTGGTCTCGACTTCCCTCAAAAGTCTTGGTCTTGACTTGGTCTCGACTTCCCTAAGTCTTGGTCTTGACTTGGTCTCGGACCCTAAAAAGTCTTGGTCTTGACTTGGTCTCGGACCCTAAAGTCTTGGTCTTGTCTTGGTCTCGGACCCTAAAAGTCTTGGTCTTGACTTGGTCTCGGACCCTAAAAGTCTTGGTCTTGTCTCGGGTCCTGATACACTCTGGTCTTGGTCTTGTCTTGGTCTCGAGGTTAGGTGGTCTTGACCACAACACTGCTAGAAATGCACCACAGATAGGAGAATTTTCGTCAGCCTGCAGTCCCCCCAACAATACTCCACAGCTCTTGAATCCCCTTTCAGATATAAATGCCCCATTAGCGCTGTGGCTGGAGAACCATTCCACCACCTTCAGTTTCGGTTTCAGCTAAAGTCTCTCTCTTTGAGACTGTTTTACCTGATAGCAGGGGGAGAAAAAATCATATTTGTAATTAAATATAACTAGGTCTACATCATCAGTGTCGCCAACAGCCCAATGATTTCAGAGCAGCCACCAGTGCAGCGATCAGACCATAACTGATCTGTACAATGAAAATAGCTGTGTTGTGATTCTATAGGTAAATTCTATTCCCAGCCAGCTGGGAGTTTATATTTCTGATACTTTAAGATGTTTATTGCCCTCCCTGTAGGGGTGGTAAATATCTTATTTAATCAGATATTATTTCAGCTGTTATATATTGTTTATGATACACAGTCCTACTAACTGTGTGTTAGAACAATAAATGAAAGACTGATTCGAGCACTAATCATGGTCAAACAGTTATTTCTGCACATACATGGAATAAATTCACCACAACTTCTGTTCAAATATAAGATTTTATTAACAAAAATCATTCAGCTCCAAGTCAAAACGTATTTCAGTTTAACACTCTCAACTAAGACTAGTAAACTCAACTAAACTAAACTAACTACTATGTACAAAGAGGAAGGGGAAAACGGTTGAAAAACATTACACAGTTTAAGATGGATTCTGTGTTTGAAACCCAAAGTTTATCTGGAATAATTTGGGATCTGATCAAATAAGCTTTTCACTAATTTTAAAAGAAATTGGAATGTTTTCAGACCAATTCACAATGCAAATCCATGAGGTGAATAAAACATTATTTGGCCAAAATAATGTTTTTATTAAATGATTTGCTTAATCAAGAACTCCAATAACCTTTAGCTAAATGATTCTTTACCCTCTTTGGAAATAGCTAGCAGCGAATAGACATCAGGATTCCACTAAATGACTCTTGGTCCGAGACTTGGTAATGGAAATGTAATGAGCATCTGAGGAACACATGAACACTAATGTTACATCAGTGTTTAAATCCTTAGTGAATAAAGCTGAGTCTAAGCTTTTAAAGTAACAGCTCAACACATATTCCTGTAGCATAGCGTAGCATGTGAATCCATTCTTTAGCATCAATTAGCGTTGTCTTTACTGAGCAGTAAACACCACGATATGATTAGCATCATCAAAAGACATATTGCTTGTTTCTGTCCCTAATCATGCCAGACCTGCAAACCTTTTCCATGTCCATTTGGAAAGCTTGAGTTTCATCCAGTTTGCAGCTCTGCAGTCAGGGGACTCATTGTCTCAGTCTCACAGCAGGGGTCCTCTCAGTCTCACACCCAGGGCATGGTCTTCATCCAGTTTGGCTCTAAAAGTTCTGAAACTCAAGAGAAATGTGTTGCAAAAGGTTCTGTTTGCAGCAGTTCGGTTCTGAAAGGCTCTGACTTATCCTTGATGGTTCTGGGGATCTGGTTCCCCTGGGGCCCACATCTCCCCCAGCTTTGAGCGCAGGAGCTTTGGAGCCAGGAGCAGAAGGAGGCAAAAGAAGGGCTGGAGCAGAAAGAGCAGGAATTCTGTGTGCTCTCTGGTTTTCTCTGTCCTCACATAGAGGGGATTGGTGGTTTCACACCTCTGTGACTTCGCCATGTGACTTGCCTGTGGATCGAGGCCTTTGCCTGAAACGGGGGTTGTTGCAGAGATTCCACAGCTGATTCCACATCATCATGTCAAGATGAAATATGGACACTGGTTCCCAATGTCCAAAAAGTTTGATCATGGCATATGGCACCACAGCTGCATGAGCTGGAGCTGTACAAAGCAAGAATATTTATACAATAATGACCGTTTATACCATAATGACCATTGTTTATTCGGGGGGAAATATAACTCGGGCGATCTCTCCTCTCTTTCTCCTCTTTCCTCCGCTGGCAATATATGCACAAATTCAGCTTTTCCGGACTAATAACTCATCGGCGGATTATTTATTCTACAAAACAGACACCACAGCAAGTCATACAGTGAGCTACAACCATAGTTTCATCAAAAAGAATCTTCTATCGCACTGGGAGAATTACATTGGACACTATGGGGAGCTCACTGCTCCAAAAATGTGCAGGAGGAGCGAGCTCTGCAAAATAATCAGAGAGGAATATTAGAAAAGCATCACCAAGGAGAGGTGGATTATTATCACATTTATTGGATTAGAAAATAATACTTTTCTGAGGAATTTCCAAAAGCCTAAATGACAAATGGCACCTCTATTCTATTATACGATTTCATACTGAGAATAGGTTGACACTATAGGTCATTGTACTGCCTTCAAACTTGTAGGATAAACAGATAATCTCATCTGGATCAGACTACAACTCTTACTTTGGGAAGATAAGCCAAACTGTATTTTTGGAGATTTATTCATTGATATTATAAGCATATTTTAGCCAATAATTTCACCATAGATCATTGTAGTACCCCAAACATAGATAACCTAATCTAGTTCAGACTACAACTCTTACTTTCGGAATATGTGCTAAACTGTTTTCATTGTTATTCTAAGCAGGCCAGGTGTGCAATCTCTGCAACAGGAACCACAGCACTGAGCGTTGTGTTCACTGCACAAAGTATACCTGTCACACATGCAGGAAGGACTCACCTTGGGTTTGTAGAAACTGCTAAATGGGACAATTGTAGCTTCATATGTAGAGCTTTTCCTTGGGTGGAATAAATGTTACTGCTATACTGAAATCAGACTGTTTGTCATTCTCTAAGCTGAAATGTTGAATGACATGAAAAGGCAAGACAAGACAAAATACAATTATTCTCTAAGTTGTTCTTTCTTTCACATAGTGATCTTTGCAATATAAATGAGTCTGTTGGTGAATGGACAATATAAATAGGCTCTGCCTTGCCTTGTTGGGAAAGCTGGTTTTTTGACCTGTTCTCAGCTCAGGAACTAGGACCCATATGATATCTGGTTGTTCAATAGGTTTGCCTAAATAAAAGATTTAGATCTGACTTATCAAGATATTCCACTGGCCTCCGGGAACAGGAACATGAACCAAGGACTAAACTAAAACTCAAAGCCAAACAAACAAACCAACATCAAAAGCTAATAATCTGGCAGGCGGAGCAGGTGGATAAGATCAGTCATAATCAGAGGGCGGTGAGGGTACGGCAGGTGAATGAAGTGAGTCTTTACTTCAGCTTCCTATGGCTGCGATCAAACATGGACCTTAGGTGAGATCTATTTCACCCCAAACTCTAGCTCACCATTACTGGATATTTACTTTGTTTTTCACTTTGTTTTGATGCACAAGTTGTCAAAATATAAATAGGTTTGATAAAGAACTGGTGCTTCGTATGAAGGATATGTCAACAGGGGAAACAGTGGCCACTGAAGCCGTGCTGTGGGATCTGACCGGATGGCAGCCAGTCACCTCGGTTGGCATTCCTGCCTCGAATTTCATTTAGTGCTTTGAAGACATTCAGAGTTTTCCTCTGACGTTTCACCTTCTGTTGCTCTTTATTGGAAACACCTCATTTCAGAGCAACATTCATTATTTAGGCTGCTCCACTCCAGCAGTAAATAGATGCCAAAGCATCACTTTCAAATATGCAAAGAACTCTGCCTCAGGTGGATGAATGGTGTTTGGAAACTGAGAGGCCAGGGTTGAAGAGGAGGAGTCTTCAGAAGAAGCAGAAACAGATTCAGGCTCATAATAATGATCAACGTTATTAACAACTGTTGGTCCCTCAGGATCTTCGCTCTCCTGGCACACCTGGAGGAGAAGAACACCCACGATGGATGCTGTTCCTGGACTTCAGTTCAGCTTTCAGCACCATCATCCCACAGCATCTGATGGGCAAACTGGAACAGCTGGGCTTCAATACACCCCTCTGCTATTGGCTGCTAGACTTCCTCACCAACAGACCTCAGTCAGTCCGGGTCGGACCTCTGATGTCATCAGTCTAGGCCCCTCCCCTCAGGGCTGCGTCCTGAGCCCCCTGCCGTTCACCCTGATGACGCACGACTGCGTCACCAGGTTCACCACCGATCACATGGTGAAGTTTGCAGACGACACCACGGTGGTGGGCCTCATCAGAGACGACAACGACCTGGACTACAGAGAGGAGGTGGAGCAGCTGGTGGAGCAGAGATAACAGCCTGATCCTGAAGGTGGAGAAGACCAAGGAGATCATGGTGGACTTCAGGAAGAAGCGGCCTAACCACGCTCCACTGCTCATCAACAGCTCAGCTGTAGAGGTGGTCATTCATCACAGACACCCTCACCTGGACTGGAAACACCACCTCACTGGTCCAAAGGGCCCAGAAGCGCTTGGACTTCCTGCCCCCCCCATCCTCCCCACCTTCTCCAGAAGCACCATAGAGAGCGTTCTGAGCAGCTGTCTCACTGTGTGGTGTGGAGGCTGCAGCGCCTCAGACTGGAAGAAGGTGAGAACAGCAGAGAGGATCATGGGGGCTCCTCTTCCCCTCAGCAGGTTCTGCAGCAGCTTCTTCCCTCCTGATGCCACTGATAAGAAACCAAACCAAAATGCTGCATTTGCACCACAGATATTCATTTTCTGAACTTCCAGATCAATGTGTTTTTTTTGCACCATATTTTTTCTCCCACTGTTTAAATTTGATCACTGCTACACTTGGAATGGAAATGTTAATTTCACTGCTAAGCTGCTCATTTAATGACACTACAAAATGATAAAAAAATGGTGTCTAAGTGTGAATCAGGGGTCGGCAACCCAAAACTGTTCAAAAGAGCCATATTGGACCAAAATGAAACAAAAACTAATCCGTCAGCGCGCGTGCCGCTTCTATGGAGCTGAGGGTTACCGTTTCCCCTGACCTAAACAGCACCATTTTCACAATGAAAAGAATATAACTTTTTTCTGTATTTTGAATCATTCTTAAAAGATTTTCCTTTACATTTTAAAGCGAGGAAAACAACTCTAAGGATGGAGGAAAGTGTGAGCTGAGGAAACTGAATTTATTGTTCTGGGAAAAGGTGAAAGAGTTCCTTTCAAAATGCAGTTAATAAAGTAAGAGTTAGCTCCTAGCTGAGTGGCGGATCTTTTTTAGCTCCTAAATAGATCAGCTTCAGATGAATCCTCAGGCAGATGAAACGTTGTGGACCTGGAATCCTCTGAACTTGCTTCATATTTCTGGATATTAGGATCATTTCAGTTGTTGGTGAATTCAAAGTTGTCCTGAACTGGTTTGAACTGAAGGATTTCCTGCATAGCAAAAAAAAGAAATCTCAATAAGTCAATTTTTATTAAAATAAGTAAAATGTTCTAGAATTAGGATCTAAGTGAGACACTTTGCCAGTAGAACAAGACAATTTACATTTAAGATAAGAAAAAACAACTTATTTCAAGTGCATGATATCTAATTATCTTATTTTAAGAGTAAAACAACTGATTCAGATGGCAAAAAATCTTATTTACCTGCTCAAATTAAGGCTAAATACACTTAAGAAATGTTTACTTATTTCTAGCTTGTATTTGCGGTGTGCTGGAGGAAATTTCACAGATTGACTCTGTTTAGATCATTTTTGTTTTCAGATTCAGGCTTTGACTCATGAACCGACTCTCCCTTTGTCTGAGAAAATGACTGTTTTAGTTCTACAGATAGATGCTTTCTAGATGCTGGATCCAGAGAGGAAAGCTTTGCAGATTGAGCTGGATCCGCCCCTCAGGTCAGGACTGATGGGGGCGTGAGCTGAACGTGCTGATCTCAGGTCTGATGTAGTGGCTCAGTGTGGGGGTGAATGTCTGTGAATAGCAGCAGTGAGTCTGAGCAGCAGTTTGTGTTGGAGGTGGTGTCGAGGTTAACAAGCCTTCTCTTGGCTAACAACGATGACGTATCCTGCAGCCTCCCACACACAAAAAATAGATCCTTCAGTTTGAGTCACATGACGGTGGTCCACCCCTCATCACGTTTCTCTGGACGTCTGAGAGCAAACGCATCTCTGCCTCCTCACAGTTCTCTTTTTATAAACGTGTGATCAGTGTTTGACCTCCTACAGCACAGATTGGAGGGATTTCTTTCAGCTTCATCAGAAACTTCTTCCTTTCTTTCAGGAACCCATCCTGCTGAATGAGACACACACATCATTTTTAGGAAGCATTTATACAGAAAATTAACTAAAATCTTTCTTATTCCTTATTAGGGTGGAGGTAAGATTCCTTATCATCATTCCTTCTCCCCTCAGGGCTATTACCAACTAGAAGCCCAAAGCCCCCCGAGCTCTGAATGACCGGGCACTGTGTGAAAGACTGAATACACACTACTGCCGCTTCCACTGTCCCAGAGCCGTTAGCATCTCTCTGGACTCTCCAGCAGAAATAGCGTGAAATGTTGGGCATGCTTGCCAGTAATATTTATACATGGTTGCCCTGCTGAGGGTCCATTTTAAATTGGTTAAAGTGAAATTCAGTTGTAGAACTATGTAGTCGATATTGCTCTGTTCTTCCTGGAGATATTCAGAAGAAGAAGAAGATTCTGTTGTAAGCCCGACAGCAGGGTGAGTAGCGTGCTGCTTGGCGCCATTGTTGTTGTGTGATACTGAGAATTACGGCGCTATCGCGTGTGTAGGCGGCAGCTATGGCGCGCATGCGTGTAAAAAAATATGCGGTTAGAGGCGTAAAGATGGAAGCGAAAGCGGCGTTTCAGAATCTTCTACTCTGAGGCTGAATAAAAATGATGGATTTACAGACACCCGAAGCATGAAACCCATTATGGATGAGAGCTGGTTTGGTGAAAAGGTATTCGTTTAGGCCAGGGTTAGATGCCGTGTGGGCCGGGCCTGAATACACCTACTGCACGCTTCCACTGTCCCAGGCGGGTTAGCACCTCTCACGGACTCTCCAGCCGCCCCTCCTCCCCCCAACACAATTGAGGCCACTCTATCAAAGGCCCCCTCAAGTACCCCTTGAAATCCCCCTGCCCTCCTGCATCCTGGAGCAGGGGCGTGCACAGACAGTTTCTGAGCTACAGACACCCGTGGCTACTTTTGGCCCTGTATTTCTCCCTCCACCTGAAACCACTGTGTGAACTGTCTCTCCTGTCTTCACGGACATTTTTAACATCTCAGGAGTGTACCATGTGCGGGCTGCTTCAAATCCTCCCACCATTGTTCCTGTCGAAAGAAACCAAGGATCACAGGACTAAATGAGGCTACAAAGGCGGTGGCTGGCGTCTGTGGTCATGAAAGTCCTTTGGCGATTGGTTCTGCAACACCTAAAAACCATCACCGCCCCCCTCCTGGACCCCCTGCAGTTTAAGCCTACAGAGCCAACAGGTCGTAGGCAGCGGCGCTGATCAACCTGGCCCTCCCACTTCATCCTGCAGCATCTGGACTCCCCAGGAACCTCGCCAGGATCTGTTAACGTGGACTTCAGCTCTGTCTTCAACTCCATCCTCCTGGGTCTGCTCAGGACAAGCTGTACCAGCTCAACGTGCCCAGCTCCCTCTGCAGGTGGATTACACTGACTTCCTGACGGACCGGGAGACAGCTGGCGTGCGGCGGGAACAACTGTCGCCGGACACACGGACCATCAACGGATCCCCAGGGGCTGTGTCCTTTCCCCTGGCTTTTCTCCTGTACACCCACGCTTTTCCCTCCA
>JAGKQL010000016.1:36628-49701 GCA_018398635.1 Cyprinodon brontotheroides | reverse complement strand
GGGAAGGGGGGTGAGGAAAAGAGGCAGAGGTTTTAATGAATTAATGACTTTTATCATAACTACATGCCTCCTCTCTGTGGCTCAGACACAACCGACAAAATAATAAATAAACACATGAATAAGTAAAGAGGCCTGGATGAGACGGAACTGAAGAGGGGAGGAAGATGGAAGTGGTGTGGGTAGGGGTCTGGATTGGCACGCGGCAAACCTCTGGTGATTTGATCCAACATCAAGCAGCTGAAAGTTACTGAAAAATTTAGCGATGCACAAACAGCCGGTGAATGCTAATAGCAGAGAGCACCAGCACCCTCTAACAGCTCAGACAGCCTCCAGTCTCACATGACCTTGGTTGATGGCGAGATTGAGTCACTGCCGTGCATGCAAAGGAGACGCCGCCTTAAGGCTCTGCAGATCCCCCAGATGCTGCAAGGTGCAAAAGGTCAGATACTGTTGTCCAGACGACATGTTAGGCATGACCAGAGCCCAGACAGAAACTGGCAGGATGCAGTTCCACCATCAGATCACATCAGGTTTCCCTAAAAAAGACTAATTTACAACATTTACAACAAACATTTATTAATATAACCAGGGCAGTCCCATTGAGAGGACTGGGCGTCCAGCACCCACTTAAAGCGAGGGGTTTATTTTTTCTACAAGAATCAAGTTTTAAGATCAGAGTTTATCTTTTATCAGTTTGTTTTAATAATAAAAAATCATTTCACTTTAATCCTTTACACCTAATGCTGAGCAGAAAGTGTTTAAATACCAATCATAATGTCCACCATGTTGGATCTGTCAGGTTCCAACATGGTGGACATTAGTGAGGACACTATGCTGGTTCTACGTTTCCACCACAGTGAGGACACTATGCTGGTTCTACCTTTCCACCACAGTGAGGACACTATGCTGGTTCTACCTTTCCACCACAGTGAGGACACTATGCTGGTTCTACCTTTCCACCACAGTGAGGACACTATGCTGGTTCTACCTTTCCACCACAGTGAGGACACTATGCTGGTTCTACCTTTCCACCACAGTGAGGACACTATGCTGGTTCCAACTTTCCACCACAGTGAGGACACTATGCTGGTTCCAACTTTCCACCACAGTGAGGACACTATGCTGGTTCTACCTTTCCACCACAGTGAGGACACTATGCTGGTTCTACCTTTCCACCACAGTGAGGACACTATGCTGGTTCTACCTTTCCACCACAGTGAGGACACTATGCTGGTTCTACCTTTCCACCACAGTGAGGACACTATGCTGGTTCTACCTTTCCACCACAGTGAGGACACTATGCTGGTTCTACCTTTCCACCACAGTGAGGACACTATGCTGGTTCCAACTTTCTACTCTGAAGGAGTTTGTATCTGTCTGGAGTGCACAGTATCCACACCATGGCTACGGCGCTTCCTGGGTGAATCCTGAGCTGAAAATCCTCCTGAACAAGAAGAAAATGGCTTTAAAGTCAGGAGACAGAGAAGAGCAGCGTAGAGTCCAGCGAGAGCTCCAATGAAGGATCAGGGCAGCAGAGAAGGACTATGGGTGGAACATGGAGACCGAACAACGTCAGAGATATGTGGAGGGGTCTGAAGAACATCTTTGGCTTTGGGTCGAGGACCACCTGCTGTAATTTGACTTTGACCTTTATACCTTAGACTTCACCTCCAACACGGACAGCTGCCGTCTCCAGATGTTCTCCAATAACTCGGCCATGGTAGGCTGTTTCTGAGGAGAAGGAGCTGGAGGATCCATTGGTCATCATGAACTTCGTGGACGGGTGTGAGAAGAACCACCTGTATCTGACACCAGTAAGACCAAGGAGATGGTGATGGACTTCCAGAAATTATCTATAGTGTAATCATTGCCCATTTTATTTAAATTTTATAATAAAATAGAGGTTCCATTTGTCATTTAGGCTTTGGAAATTCCTCAAAGTATTATTTTTTAATCCAATCAATGTGATATGAAAGACATAAGGAACTAAGAACACACATAGGAAATGAATGTGATAATAATCCACCTCTCCTTGGTGAAGCTTTTGAATATTTCTCTCTGATTATTTTGCAACTTGCAGACGGTCCCTAAACATTTGCAGAGAAGCGAGCTCCCCATAGGGTCCAATGTAATTCTCCCAGCGCGATAGGAGACTAGTTTTGAGGAAACTACAGTGTAGCTCACTGTCTGCCTAGCTGTGGATGCATAGAGGTGTCTGTTTTGTAGAATAAATCATCCGCCGACAAGTTATTAATCTGGAAAAGCCCAATCTGTGACTATATTGCCCACAGTGTCTCTCTCTCACTGCCCCCAAATAAAAAACCCAGATGCTCATTATTGTATAAATATTGTTGCTTTCTACAGAGTTTCAGCTCATGCAGCTATTTTCATTGTACAGATCAGTTATCGTCTGATCGCTGCGCTGGTGGCTGCGCTGAAATCATTGTGGTGTTGGAGACGTGACTGATAACGTAGACCTAGTTATATTAAATTACAAATATGAGCCCCCCCTGCTCTCAGGTAAAACAGTCTCAAAGAGAGAGACCTGAGCTAAAACCGAAACTGAAGGGGGTGGAATGGTTCTCCAGCCACAGCGCTAATCATCTGATAAGGGATTCATGAGTTGATATGTACTGTTGGGGGCACTGAAGGCTCGTATCTCTGGGACTTCCAGTGATATACCCCATTTAACTTTTCACACATTATTCACACGTTAAGGAGTACATTTCTCCACTGTCAGATCAATAAATTCAATCAATCAATACATTTTTCTTCTCCCTCTCCAATCCTGCTTTGCATGATGGAGGCCGTCCCGGTTTCCTTTTGATAAAATAACTGCAGTTAGCTGTAATGATCAAACACCACTTTTTTCTACTGGACGGGATTAGCTTGTAGTTCTTTTTCACGCTTTCCTACTTAAATAAAGTTCCTTCAGACAGTGTCTGTTGTAAATGGCTGTTTTATTAATAACAGAAACGTAATCAGTCAGTCAGCCATTTTAATATCCTGCCCCTGCTCTCTTGGGCCCGTTGATGTGAATGGCTCCTGGCCCCCGCCCCACAGCCACAATGTTAGCCATATGAATGGAAGGCTTAGGGCGCCATTGAGTACCAGACATGTCCGCGATTTATGAGCAGCACGACTAAGGTTGCTGTGCGACGTCTGACTGCGGCCCCTGGCCTCTATACTGGAGCTCCATGTTTGGCTCCCAGCAGTCTGCTGGAGCTCAGATCCTTCCTGTTAGCAGCGGCCCAGGGGCCTCTGCTCTTCTCCTGAGATAGAGTGAAGGGTGGAGAGGACTGTAACAGGAGAGGCTTTGTAAAGAGAGCTACATGTCTGAGGCGTAGACATGTCGATGGAAATACCACCACACATTCCTGTTTTTATGGACAGACACCATCATGGCCGAAGCAGCGACGCTATGGGACTGCTGAGTCATCACTGCGCTGTAGATTTATTGGCTTCCAGCTCATCCACCTGCTTTAGAAAAGTCTTTGCTCCTTCCAGCAGCTTCAGTCATCCTTCAGCCTCTCTGTGTCTGAGCCTCAGCATCTGCACCGCTCACCTCCACCCTGTAGAATGGGTGGAGTCCTCCGCCCAGACCTGCATATCTCCTGGGAAGCAACAATGCAAACAACATTTATCAGATTGATCTGGAGCGCTTTCTTTCTTTCTTTCTTTCTTTCTTTCTTCTTTAATTTTCCTTTCAGCTTTCTGATAAATATTATATGTGGAGAAAATATAACCTTTGCTTTAATATTATGGACTGTGGCAGATATTTACCTTTGTCTCTCTTTGATTTTATTTAGTGTTGCACTGATAGCAGTATGGGGCGGGGCCCCAATCCAGCACTAAAATGGTGGTATCGGTATCGGCCAGTACCAACCAATAGGGCACCGATATCATCTTGACAGCCAAAAGTTTCTTCAACTATTGTCACCCATTCCAGGAAGGCAATAAAAAGTTCTACTGGATTCACTTTGTTTTAGTCTGTTTCCTGCTTCACTAAGGTAGCAGCAGCTTGAAGCCATGATGGTGATTATTTTACACCCAGGTAGTCTGCATTTCTTCATATATACACACATCAGTTTCAAACTGATGGTATCGGTATGGGTCGATACTGCACAGCCAGGTATCGTATTGGGGCCAAAAGATGGCATCAGCGCTGCACGTCTGAGTTAAAGCCCATCCAGTACCCAATGCAAAGGCAGGCTGGTCTGGATGCTTAGGAAGGGGGAGAAGGGTTCATACCTGATGGTGCTCCCAGCCTGACACACGTCCTTATTAAGGATGTAGACCATAGCAGGAGATTTCCCACTTCTTACCTATTGATCCCTGTTGTTCTATCAGGATGAGTTAATGAAGGAGACATGAAGACCCAATGGCACTGTTTAAAACCCCATAAAGGGTTAACTTTTTACAGTATAATAGAATAAAATAGAATGGATAATTCTGGTGCTTAAAGCAGAAAACAAAAATATTATAGAAAAAAATGGTCAAACAGATGTGGACCTTAGAAAATTGTCTAAGAATAACTTAATAGTGAAGAGTTAAAATATAAACAATAAAATGCTGTAACAATATAAAACTGTAGAATAAATAACCAATATTCAGCTGTGGACATTTTTACAGTAATATAAATAGCAGCAACATCAGAGACGTGCAGAATGACAGCAGCAGCTTATTTAACTGACTAAGGTAGAAACTGAGCAGAATCAGCATGAATGGAAGAACTGGTTGAGGTTGTTGGGAACAGTGGTGGTTCTAGAGTCTTCCAGCTCCCTGCTACCAACAGTCTGGATGAGTTCACAGAGGCTGTGACATCATACATCAGCTTCTGTGAGGACTGCTGTATTCCAACACGAACCAGGGTGAATTACAATAATGATAAACCCTGGTTCACTGGCAAGCTCAGAGGACTAAGATTGGACAAGGAAGAGGCCTTCAGGAGCGGAGATAAATGCAGATTCAAAGATGCAAAATACAAGTTTAACGAAGCGGTGAAAGAGGCTAGCGACGTTCTTTCTACCAACGACTCTGCCTCTGCAATACCGAGAGCGGTGAAGCAGATATAACAAACTACAAGCCTAAAACCCCACTCCCCATGAACGACCGACAGTTAGCCAGCCACCTGAACAACTTCTACTGTCGTTTCGACAGACAAAGGGACAGTCATGCATCCACCCCCACAACACCACCCAACAGATCCCACCTCCACCCTCCCTCAGTGACAACTCTTTCCATAAAGAGAGATGTAAACAAAATCTTCAAAAAACGCTGAAACCCCTGCTGGACCAGATTCTGTCTCTCCATCCACTTTGAAGTTTCCCAGCCAATCAGCCAGTTCCCAGTAAGTCTGTATAGTTTTAACATCCTCACTGGCGCATATGTCACGTGCCAGCTCAAGCTTTAAATCTCTCCAAATGCACCATCCTGTCCCCAGCTAAGGACCAAGGCTGGGTGGACCCACGACTTTAGACCCGCCGCCTCCTGACCTGGTCATGAAGTCCTCGCAGCCGCCTGCTGTCATCACACCTGAAAAGAACACACGGACCCTCCTGACCCTTCCAGTTTGCCTACAGAGCCAACAGGTTCGTAGATGCACGCTGTCAACCTGCCCTCACCACATTCTCCTGGACTCCGCACCGGGGTTGCTCATTTAGTGAGGATCCCGCTCAGCTTCGCACACCCCGCACTGTCCAGAGGGCACGCCGCCTTCAGCCGCTGCTCCATAGAAGATGGCTGATGCCACAGCAGAAGTCAGAGCAGGTCTTTAGGAGCCCCCTCTGCTCAGCGAGGAGCTTGGGAAGAGGTCTCTGACCTTCTGGGTCCAGAGCAGAGCCTCAGTGTTGGGAGTCCAGTTAGTTCTTCAGATGAACACAGAGGTACTTATCAGAGTCCACTGTCTCACTGTCCGTCCCTGGATGTCCACCGGTGGCAGTGGGTGGATCTGCTTCTGTGACAAGTCCACCACTAGCTCCTTGGTTTTTTCCTGCATTCATCAGAAGGTGGTTCTGCTGGAACCAGACCACCGAGTTCTGGGTCCACTGTCTGTCCTCTGAGTCGTCTCCACCGGTGATGAGGCCAACTATGGCAGAAAGATCAGAGAAGGTCTGGAGGAGGCGGCATGGGGAGCTGATGGAGGGTAGAGGGTGAAGAGGAACGGTTCCAGCACTGTTCCCTGTGGGACCCCCATACTGCAGACCACCCTATCAGAGACACAGCCCTGTGTCCTCACACACTGTGGACGGTCAGTCAGGTAGTCCAGGACCCACTGGGACATGTGCTGGTCCTCCTGACAGCTCCAGCTTAGGAGTCCTGGCTGGATGGTGCAGAAAGCAGAGACCATGAACCTCACAGAGCTTCCAGGATTCTCTGGGTGAGTCAGAGGTCAGTGCAGGAGGAAGATGATGACATCATCTGCTCCCGATCCCAGGACCTGTAGGATAATCTGCAGCGGATCCAATCAGCCCTCAGCAGTCGAAGGTGGTGTAAGACCATTCAACCGTCTTCATCGGGTGTGAAGTCAGCGCTACCAGCCTGCAGCTGCTGACGCCCTTTACATGCTTTTCTTTATCTTTTGGCAATTTATGCAACACACAACAGGTCCTAAACAGCTGTGGTTCTTCTTCCAGCTTCAACATGTAGCTCCAGATGCCTCACAGTTCACCTGAGCCTTTCACACCTCCATCTTTGGCAGCTCATTCCTCACCTGTGTTTTTGAAATGGACAAGATGGCGGGGAGGGAGGTGGGCTGTGGGATGAATTTCCTTTGAAGTGGGGGGGTGTATGATGGTTGGGAGATGTAGGAAGCACACTGCAAAAAACAATCTTAGAAATAGTAAAAATGTCTTAAGTTAGGTGTATTTACCCTTAATTTGAGAAGGTAAATACGATGATCTACCAATGGAATGAGGTATATAAATTATAAATTAGTAGATAATATGAACTTGAAATAAGACAATGCAAATGTTTTTTATTATTTAAATGTAAATTGTCTTGTTTAATTGGCAAAAGCGTGTCTCACTTTTTTGTCCTCAATTGAAGAAAAAATGATTTACATAGATTTCCATTGTTTGCAGTGCAGTCAGTGGTTGAAGAAGGTGAAGGTAACAGCAGGGGTTCTGGGCTGGGGGAGGAGTGGGGGGGCTGATCAGACCTGCTGATCATTAACCAGCTCCAGGTCTCCAGCAGCCTGGATGTTCTGATTCTGGCCTGAGATCGTCTTCAGGCTTTTCCCTCTAATCTAATCTGCTGCAGCTGATCCTCCATCTTCTTCTTTCCATCCCTGATGTTCTTCCTCAGTTCTTTCTGCGCTGCCTTCACCTCCTCCCTGTTCCCTGATCTAAAGGATCTCCTCTGTTCTTTCAGCAATGCCTTTATCTCAGGGTGGATCCATGGTTTGTTATTTGAGAAGTGACTCATTTTTCAGACACTGTGTCATCCAGAGATAAGCTAATGTAATGGCTGATGCAGTCTGTGATTCTATTAATGTGTAGTTGATTAGGAGCACAGAGCTCCTCCCAGTATTGGAGAAACAGTCCCTCAGAGCTCCTCCCAGTTTTGGAGAAACAGTCTCTCAGAGCTCCTCCCAGTATTGGAGAAACAGTCCCTCAGAGCTCCTCCCAGTATTGGAGAAACAGTCCCTCAGAGCTCCTCCCAGTATTGGAGAAACAGTCCCTCAGAGCTCCTCCCAGTATTGGAGAAACAGTCTCTCAGAGCTCCTCCCAGTATTGGAGAAACAGTCCCTCAGAGGTCCTCCCAGTATTGGAGAAACAGTCCCTCAGAGGTCCTCCCAGTATTGGAGAAACAGTCCCTCAGAGCTCCTCCCAGTATTGGAGAAACAGTCCCTCAGAGCTCCTCCCAGTATTGGAGAAACAGTCCCTCAGAGCTCCTCCCAGTATTGGAGAAACAGTCCCTCAGAGCTCCTCCCAGTATTGGAGAAACAGTCCCTCAGAGCTCCTCCCAGTATTGGAGAAACAGTCCCTCAGAGCTCCTCCCAGTATTGGAGAAACAGTCCCTCAGAGCTCCTCCCAGTATTGGAGAAACAGTCCCTCAGAGCTCCTCCCAGTATTGGAGAAACAGTCCTCAGAGCTCCTTCCACAGACCATCTCCTCACTGCGTTTCTCAGCTGGTTCTTCTGCGGTTTGGACGCAGCCTGGAGATGAACCAGACCGTGGTCAGAGGGGTGATGAGCTTTATGCCTCCTTTAGGCTGATTTATACTTCGAAACCAGGTCGCTCATGCGTAGGTGTCTCAGTGAACAAAAGGCGTCCCCGCCCCTCTCCGCAGACGCTCCGCTGCACCGCTCCCAAACTGTAGGTGAGCGCAGACGGTGCCGCTGGAGTGCCGGGTTTTCTTGTATTGCTGTGGTGTGAGAGAACGCTGGGACCATTTTCCACCTTTATCTCCGCTCTTTTTGGCCCCTCATGTCCCTCCTCCGTTGTCAATCAAACCGCCCCCACTTCTACGCCGTCAGTATTATTAAGTTATATTATTTCAGCTGTTATATACTGTTTATGACACACAGTCCTACTAACTGTGTGTGTAGAACAATAGATGAAAGAGTGATTCGAGCTCTCCAATCATGGTCAAACAGTTATTTCTGCACATACATGGGAATAAATTCACCACAACTTCTGTTCAAAAATATAAGATTTTATTAACAAAAATCATTCAGCTCCAAGTCAAACATATTTCAGTTTAACACTCTCAACTAAGACTAGTAAAACTCAACTAACCTAAACTAACTACCTATGTACAAAGAGGAAGGGAAACATGGTTGAAAACCATTTTACAGTTTAAAGATGGATTCTGTGTTTGAAACCAAAGTTTATCTGGAAGAATTTGGGATATGATCAATTTAGCTTTTCACTAATTTAAAGAAATTGGAATGTTTTTCAGACCAATTCACAATGCAAATCCATGAGGTGAATAAAACATTATTTGGCCAAATAATGTTTTATTGAATGATTTGCTTAATCAAGAACCAAAAACCTTTAGTTAAATGATTCTTTACCTCCTTGAAATAGCTAGCAGCGAATAGACATCAGGCTTCCACTAAATGACTCTTGGTCAGACTTGGTAATGGAAATGTAACGAGCATCTGAGGAACACATGAACACTAATGTTATATCAGTGTTTAAACCCTTAGTGAATAAAGCTCTAAGCTTTAGCAACAGCTCAACACATATTCCTGTAGCATAGCATAGCATGCAGTCCATTCTTTAGCATCAGTTAGCGTTGTCTTTACTCAGCAGTAAACACACAATATGATCAGCATCATCAAAGACACATTGTTTGTTCTGTCCCTAATCATGCCAGACCTGCAAACCTTTTTCCATGTCCGTTTGGAAAGCTTGAGTTTCATCCAGCTGCAGCTCTGCAGTCAGGGACTCATTAGCCCCATTTACACTACCCTTAAAAAGCCGATCCAGGCCGAGACGGTCCGAGCTTGGATCGAGTAACCAGGCCAAGCTCAGTTTTGACGACCGTTCACACGTCACACTTATCTCGGTTATCTCGACTCCTCGACTCCTCGCCTCCTAGTGACCGATGTGCGGTATTACTGCTAGGATTGAAGGAGGGACTCAAGCAGCTGGTGGCGGTAATGCACCAAACGCTGTTTGTCAACCGCCAGAAACCCAAGAAGACGAAGACGGAGGGAATCAAGCAAATCAAAATGGCGGCGCCACATTCAGAAAGTTATGCCTGATTATTATTGCTGTACTTCGGTGTTTGCGGTGGGTCAGGCGAAGACGACAACCTTGCGCGGATGTACTTGAGAAAGTCGGCTTTTGGGAAGTGGATCAGGGAAATTATCGTCTACTCCGGATTTACAGACGCCGGAAACAGCGACGGACCCTGAGGTTCATCACACTGCTGAGCCGAGTAATCACTGGAAACCGTGTGGAACGGTAGGGAAGCTAGTATACTTGTTACCTGTTCTTTCCATTAACTGTCCGCATTTGAGATGTATTATTTCGCTTTTTTTTAAGTCTCCCTTATTTTTGTTGTGCTTACAGAAGGGTTTGGATGAGAGAGCGGAGCGAACACTGGTGGCTTTATATAGTACGAGAGACATTCAACCCTCAGCAATGGATCGAAAACTTCAGGTAATTACAAAAAAAGCTGATTTTCTTTCCCATTTTTTAAATAAGGGTTATTAATACTTCAACTGATAGACCCATTTTTTTCCTGAAGAGCAATGCGATGAATGAAACCATTATTTGTTTTGATTTCTGAAATAATAAAGTGAAAAACGACAAAGCACTGCGTATAAGTAATGCAATAATATTGTGAAATTTCTTTTTTTTCAGAATGAGCTACAGAACCTTCAAATGGCTTTGTGAGTCGCTCAGGCCTCATGTCTCCAAGGCAGAAACGAAGATGCGACAGCCTATTCCTGTGGAGCAGAAAGTTGGTGCTGTCTTGTGGTTTCTTGGAACCACATCAGATTATCGGACCATTGCTCACCTTTTCGGAATATCCAGAGCCTCACTGTGCATGTTTGTCAAGGATGTTTGTGAAGCAATATTTTTTCATCTGACACCACAGTTCATAAAGCTACCCACTGATATAGAGGCTAGAAATATTATGGAGTCATTTAAAGAAAAATGGGGATATCCGACTTGCATAGGTGCTATTGATGGCTCACACATACCCATTGTCGCCCCCAAGGAGAGCCGAGTTGATTATTTTAATAGAAAGGGCTGGTATAGCATTAATATGCAAGCGCTTGTAGATGACAGGTATATGTTTAGAGATCTCTGTATTGGATGGCCAGGAAGCACTCATGATGCTCGTGTTTTAGTCAACTCCCGTCTATACCAGATTTGGGAAAATGGTGTTTTCCCCCATCTTCAAACAGAAATTGATGGTGTGATGGTGCCTCCCGTCATACTTGGCGATCCAGCATACCCTCTCTTACCCTGGCTGATGAAGCCTTATCCAGAAAATGCAGGGACAACAGAAGCCCAAAAAAAATACAACCACATCCATAGCCGTAACAGGATGGTGGTAGAGAACGCTTTTGGGCGGCTAAAAGGGAGATGGAGAAGGCTTTTGAAACGAGTTGACAACAAGACATCAAATGTTCCAAATGTCATCGCTGCTTGCTGTACCCTACACAATATCTGTGAGATGCAAGGAGAGGATTTCCTTGATCAGTGGGCCAATGAGGCAAATCAGCCACCTAGGAACAATTTGGTTGATGGAGATAACAATCCTGATATTAACAATGCCCACAATATAAGAAATGCTCTCTGCCGTTACTTTGCAGAGCAAAATTAGCCTACATCGACATAAATGTTATGTATTTTAAATACTTTCTTACAGTTTAGTTTTACATAATTTTGCAATTACTAGTGTGGTGTATATTTTGAAAAAGTCAGTAACAACAACAATTTTTGTATAAACATGTTATGTATTGTACATTTGTAAAACAATAAAAAAATTTACATATTTTACAATATTTTGCAGTTATTGATAAGGTCCATAAGTTGAAAAATTTGGCACAGAAGTCGAAGGGGACGCAGGGTTCAGAGGTTGTAATTGTGCTGGTTGAGTCAACAACTGGACCATCATCTGCATCATCCGCATCTCGTGTTCCCTCTGTTTCTCTTCAGCCTGTTTAAAAAAAAACAAAAAACAATTTATGTAAATGTCAAATGTACATTTCATTTTCTGATTAATTAAAGAAATGCATTTTTACCTGAAATCGGTTCCTTTCCATTTCCTGCATCATGTGGCGCTGATGTCGTTGGATTGACTCCTCATGTTCTTTAAATGCTGCCAGCCAAAGGTCATCAGACTGTTTTTGAGCTTTAACGTATTCCTCTATTGTAGAGTCAATAGCTTTTATGGTTTTGCTCTTCCTCTTGCGTTTAACAGATGATTCAGGAGCCTTGGCAGCAGGAGTATCATCGCCAGGACCTTCAGGAATGCGACTTCCTCCTGGCCCCTCAGAAATAAAACTAGCTATAGACCCATTTAAAGATTGTTCATCATCCATCTCTGCAACAAAAAAGCAAAGAAGAATATAGAAAATAGATAAATATTGAATCTGAAATACATGCACCCTCAAATTTACATGTAGAGCTACAGCTACTTTTAATGCCGTATTACAAGAGTAAACAAAGATCTCAATTTGATAGAGAAAGATATGAAGATTAAATTGAACACATTTTTTAATGGCAGCAGATTTGTAATTTTAACACTGATACTGTAAACAAAGGTTGTTGAAGCATAAATGTGGACATGCTGCTGTAGAGCCTACATACCATCATGCGTGCTGTACTCATGCTCCTCGTGGTCCGATGCTGCATCATCGTCCACTAAAATGGAAACAAAAAAATGAATGAAAAAGTGCAGCTAAAGACATTTCTTAGTAGATTAGTAGATCAACAGAATAAAAAACTAATGATTTTCGGTAACATACCTGTTGCTGCAGGGTTTAGAGAAGAGGTCTCTATAAGTACTGGAGGTCTCGACGATGCACGGAGGCCCAGCACTTCATCCATGGCACCGTAGAACTTCCACGTTTTTCTTCCTCTCCCCGACTTGTTATTGTGGTCGACAATCTTCTTATAATGTGTTCGAAGTTTTTTTATCTTTTCTCGGCACTGTTTCGGGTCTCGGTCGTATCCCTTTTACCCCTTTCATTTCGTCCCTGAAATCTTTTTAACCACTTTGTGTGGTTGTGTTTAGCGCCCTCCAACATCAGCTACGGATAAGCGCCCTCTTCCCAGCCTGCCATATAGCAATAACGGCCTCAGTCTCGGCGCGTCATCCCCAGGTCGCTAATCTCACGCTCTTTTGAAGCCATTATTGAAAAATGTTGCGTGGAGAAGATCTCTGTTGTTTATACCTTGTTCTTCTTCTTCTGTTTTTGTGTTTGTTGGCAAGCAACTTCGATTGGGGGCATTACATACTTCGCAGATGGAGTGTGAATGAAGCACTTTCAGCCCGGTCGTGATGGCGTTCTGCTCATGGCTCTTGTTATCAGAGAACGAGCCAGAAAAAGCGAGCGAACCCACCTGCGGGAACTGATCTGCAGTTAAGCGGCGGTCCGG
>JAGKQL010000016.1:0-32965 GCA_018398635.1 Cyprinodon brontotheroides | reverse complement strand
CCGTCACACCCCGGTATCTGGTGCCCCCCCACTGACTATAAAGCAGAATAGAGAATGCTGAGGACCTACATGGAAGGAGAAAAAATAAGCCAGTATTCATAACAAGGCGTGATCTAGAGGTACAGAACTAGATAACCCATAGAAAGTTCCTTTACCTATCGCCTGATAAACCTATGAACATTCCCACGTATGACGTGTTTCTGCTAAATAAATGTAACTGTTAAATGCGCGGACTGAACAAACAGGAAGTGTAGATGTGCAAAGGTGTGAGGGTTGTAAAAAGTTTCCTTTGAATAGATAATGAGCAGATTTTCTGTTTTTTTTTTTTTCCTCCCAGTTTTCATCAGACTTTGATTTTTTCCTCATTTCGTTCTGTTTCATGGTTTGGCCTTGAAGATAGACGCACTGCTGGGAGCCCTGCTGTTTCTCACCATGCTGATTGGAGTCATGCAACGAAGCCCCGCCCGCTCAGCGCCCACTGCGTCCAACAAACACACGCGTTGAACCACCCACACTTTCTGCTTTACCCCACTGACGAGCAGAAAGTATCCAACCGAGGGACACGGAGGAAGCTGTGCAGAAGGACGGGGGGGATGTAGGTCTAGGATGGTGTTGGGATTTAAAATGGATTCCAGGAACCAAAAGGTTCATTTTCTGTTATCTTCAGTTGACCATAGCATTTTTGGTGGTGTTGGGGGTTGGGGGTCCAGAGAAATTAACCAGCAGCAGGAACCCCTTTAATAGCAGATAGACATTTACAGGATGATGTAAATGTTCATTATACAAACTGTTGAACATGTGGCGGGTAAAGTAAAGCACTGATGTAAGTTATATGAAATATTATTTTAAAGGGAAGCAAACAGGCAGAGGCTCAGAGAGCATAAAATAAATGATTCTACTCAGAGAGTACAGAAGCAAAACCACATGATGGAGCAAAGATTCATCTCAGGCTGTTGCTGTTTAGCAGTTAGACTTTAGACTTTCAGATTTGATAAAGTTCATATTCAGGAACCAACAAGATAAAGTGATGCAACTCTCTCTGCTAAAATCAGTTTGTTTCCTCAGAATAACACAAACTGTCTCAACCTCTGCCTAGATTTTGCAGTAGAGCCGGTCGTAAACTGTGCCATGATTTCAATCGTTGCAGCTACACCTCAAACTGTGTTTAGGGTTTAAAAGTTCACTGCTCACCATGTCTGTTCTCAGGCTGTGCGACCCGATACTCTGATGCCACCTCACGACGGCCGACTGAATTTCAAACATGTCCTGATGGGGGATGGTAGTTAGAGGCTGATAACTCCTCGTTACCCTGTACAGCTACACCAATCACCATCAGGCTGAAAGTTCGACCCGATTGAGTTTTCTCGAACGTCTGTAGAATTGGCCTGACGTTCACCCATGAGATTCTGAATGCCTGCGTCTGTTCCTGTTTGGCTGTGACTCCATCCTGGAGAAAATATCAGCTGTGCTGCTGCCATCAACACCTTTGTTTCTAGATGTTGGAGCTTGGCCTGTTTTCCAGTGTAGTCCTGTTTCTGCTCTGACTGTGACTAACTGGATGTGCTCTCTTCATCCTCTGACATGGGAGCTGGCTTGGGGCTCGTCTGCCTGGCTGTGTGTTTCCTGGGCGGGGCCGCCTGTGGAGCTGGTTGACAGCTGCCTTTTGTATCTATGCTTCTTTTTCTATGTCTGCTTCTGTCTCCTTGAACCCCAGTGCGGCCTCAGCAGATGGCACGCTCACACTGACAGCCTGGTTCTGCTGCTGGAGGTTTCTTCCTTCCTGTTCAAAGGAGTTTTCTCCTCTCCACTGTGCGCCACAAGCATGCTTAGTGTGAGGGATTGCTGCAGAGTCAATGAGTCGATGCAATCAGCTGGTTTTCCTTAGATAGAAACTCTGAATCAATCTGACTGGATGATCTGGATTTGTTCTGCAGAAAGTGACCTGAGATGACATGATGTGAATTGGAGCTATAGAAATACACTGAATAGAATTTAATTTTGAATTGAAAAAAGGGTAAAACAAATCGTAGAGCTATAAACTGACAGCTGTTGCTTTATCTTTTTATCTACCAGAATAAATGCATAGAAAAGTAATTTAATAAAATCCGATGGATAATTGAAGAGAAGCTCTAATTTTAAAGAAAGTTGTTTTTACCACTTTCTGTGTGATCAGGATATTCTAATGCTCTGACTGCAATCAGTGCTCGCATATGAGTCCGGTTTCACTATCCCACTGGGGATGTTCCATTGACTTTCTAATCCTGATCCTGATCCTGACCCCTGATCCTGATCCTGATCCCTGATTGTCATGGTGTTGCAAAGTTTAGAGCCAAATGCAGAAAACCGAACAGAGGGACCAGAAAAGGTTTAATGGATTTTATTGAAGGATTAAACTGAGGGGAGAAGTGTTGCTCTGAACACTGCTCAACCCGGAAATGTAAAGTGAGGGGAAGACACAGCGATTAGTTCAGACTCAGTGAGGAATTTGACTCGTGAACTTGGAGAAGAGGATTTGGTTGCCGACTCATGTTTCCAGAGAAGTTGTTGAATCCTTGACTCCAGTCTGTGTGCTGTGGTTCCAGTGTTTGTCTGATTCGGTGGGGAGGGCGGAACAGGGTTTACCGAGAATGCAGTTGTTTGTTGGTGAGCGGAGAAACGGACTGCCACTCAGATTTCATGCGGTACTTGAGCGCGGTGCGTGGTGGAGAATTATTCCTTTCTCGGTGAGAAGCTCAAAAATGATGATCTCTTGGGGAAAGTGGATCCAAACCTCCTGTTTTGAACCCCAGCTCAGTTTGAGGCTAAGTTGATCCTTCCAGGCAGAGAAGGTCCAAGAAAACCAGCTTGCAGGATGACTTCCTGCCGAGAGAAAAAAGACAAAACAAAGTTCAGACTCAAGTTGACAAGAACTCAGTTTGACTCAGCATAACACAGCTTGGCTAGAGTACCCAAAACTGGCAAACACTCTGGCATCGAGGTAGTGGCAGTCAGGGGCTTAAGAGCACTCCGTTAATGAGGAAACCATCAGCAGGTGTGTGAGGAGGCGGACCAGAACCAGGCGCCTCCTGGTGGAGGAAGAAACAAACACAGAAACACAAAAACGGGAGTCCTGACCCTGATCCTGACCCTGATCCTAACCCTGACCCTACTCCTTAAATGATTTCGCTGGGAGCTCTAATGGAAATGCTGCAAATATGCAGTGTTGTACCTGAGCAGCGTTCATTGAATGAAAGTTCATGAACTTGTTCATATTTTGGGCGAGCGTGAACTGAACGTACTGCATTACTGCCTGATGAGCGTTATTGTGAACTCGTTCATTCTGGTGTCTGTGAGCGACAGCACTCTCTCAGTTCAGCTCCGTTCAATAGGTTGCCAGATTTCTATATAGAGCCCTCCAGAAGCGACCCGGCTAAATCACACCGTAAACAGGCCTTAATATGTAGCGGGAAAACACCCAATCTGGCAACACCAGCTACCAGCGTCGTAGCCTACAGCGGCGTGCGTCATCAAAACAAAATGCAGCGTGGAAGCTACAGCAGCATGGAGGCGACCGTGGAGGCGACAAAGCAGCAGTATGATCACTTAAAACAGGTTTATGACCAGGTGGTGGTGGGGTGAGGATGATGGCAACAATCTTACATTTCTATGCAAACTTTGCCCGCCGGCTTTCAGTAAAAAAATCTGCACTTAAACTTTCCTGGTATAATTTTCCAGGAGTCCAGGATTCCTTTTTAGTATGTACTGAAATGGAATTTCAAATGGAAAAAATAATTAAAATAATAAAAAAAACATTTGCACCTTAAAGACTACTTTCCTGTTTTCTTTTAATAATTCCTCATAAAAGACCATTCAAGCAGCACATTTTTTCCTGATGTTTCTGAGAATATACTGTAGGGGTGAAAGCTGCAGCTGCTACTAGTGTGAAGTGAATGGACAGCAACAAAGCGTTAAAAGCAACAATGGGGAAATGCTGTCCCCTCAATGCTAATGTAAAAACCCTGGTTGGATAAGGATTCAAAACTGGATATGAAGATGAAATCTGGCGCACAGTTTCAGAGTTACAACTGATAAAATAATTGCTGTCTGTGTGTGTGGTTCTACAGTAGGCTATGGTATGGTGTAATTGAGCAATATATATGAAAAAAGAAAAGAACTGTGAACTTAGTTCAAAATTTTGAATTATGAACTATCTAGAACTGAACTAGTTCATTTTTAAAATGTGTGAACTGAACTTTGAACTAGTTTTCAGTAGAAAGAGAGAACTTTCCCAACACTGCAAATATGCACATAAGTCTGAGAAGAACATTTATCTTTATTGATTGGATTCTGCTGCCCAGGTTGAGGGGAAGTTTGCTCCAAGTCTTTATATATATTTTTTATGTATTTGTTATTAATTATTTTCATATAATTAAACCAAACACCCAAATACTCTATTTTTATTTGATGCCAATTAAATTGGTAACTGTTTATTAACTGTTTTGACAGAACAAAATGGAAGGTTGTTGAGTGTTGAGTTTATGACCTTAGAGTTTGCCGTATATTCATCACAAGTGATGGAATACCAGATTCTGGGTTTTTAACTACTACTAAAACATCATCTGCATACGAGCATATTTTGTTTTCCACATTCCCTATTGCCGCCTTCTCCAACAGACTCCTCTCTAATAACCTGATCCAACGGTTCAATAAACCGATTACAGCGCAGTGGGCCCCGCCTACATCCTCCTGCTAATGTTATTTTATTCAAAGGGCTTCAATTATTTAAATTCTTGTTTTTGTTGAGGAATACATCGTTTCTATACATTGAATAAATCTATCACAGAACACAAATCTCTTCATTACTTCAGACAGAAACTCCCACCCAGCAGACTCATGAGCGTTTTCATGATCTAAGATGAGAAACAACCACACTTGATTTTTCTTTAATGATGTGATCGATGACATGAACGGCTCTTCTTCTACTATTCAGTCTGTTAGATGTAAAACCTGCCTGGTCCTCATCCATCAAAGGCATCAGGGTAGTTAGTCTCTTAGCTAGGATATAGTTTATAGTCTATATTTGGTCTATAATCGGTCTACATCCTTTATGTCTGTCCTTCCCTACCTTTGGTATGACCGATATAAACCCTCCTAGCCATGATGGCGGGGGGGCGCCCCCTCCCAGGGTGTAGTTGAAGGAGGTGTTTAATATTGGGAGGACAGATTCTTTCATGGCCTTATGCCCCTCAGGAGGGAACCCATCTCATATCCCACCATCATCTTCCTCAGCTAAGATCCAAGGAGAGCAGAGATGTTTGAATTGTCTGGTTATCCATTGTGTCCAGCTGTGTGCAGAGCTGCATAATAGTCTTTGAATGATCTCTGAATTTCTTTAACTTTAAAGGTTCTGAAATGTATAGATGATGTTTTCCGCCTGTTGTTTCCTAAACCTACACAAAAGCCCTTTAGCAGCTTTGGTCTCTGCCTCATAATACTTTGTCTCATATATTTAAGTTTTTTTTCTATTTCCTCACTTAAATCTCCTGCTCTATTAGCCTCATTTGTTCTAGTTAGAAGGGACTGAATGCAGCTGTTCTAATCTTTTTACATTTTCCAGCAAATCTGTTAGTTTTTTATCTTAAATGAGCAGATTTCAGAAATGATTTTACCCCTAATATCTGCTTTAGCTGCATCCCACAGAATAGTGGTGCTAACTGTTATATTTAATATGTATTAGTAAAACATATTTTCTTTGTCTAAATGAACTTTTAAAACCATATTCCTCATATTAATGGTCAGCGTTTGTATCCTTTTAACTATGAAGAAATGTATTTCAGATGTCAGAAATACATTTTCAGTCAAGCTGATAAATGTCAGAAAGCCCAATTAACATGTTTAAACATTTCTAGATATATGAAGCTCCATTCTTACTAGAATATATTTTGTTTTCAAATTTCTGAAAATCAGTTTCTGCTGCAATCTAATTTAGAGTGAATGTAGTCTAGGAGTGTGATTTTGATCAGGAAGAATCTTATTTTATTGATCTACAAACAGAACAACAGAGAGGAGAGTGCTTTAATAAATGTAAAAACGGCCTGCCATAGCCCACTTCATATGAACTTCCATCCTCCTCTCCTTTGCAGCTGTAGTCCTGTTTCTCTGTCTTTTTAACACGTTCCTCTTTTTTTTTCATTTCTTCATTAAATCTCTAGTTCGAGTTGGGTGAAATAGTCACTTCCTGTTGCCTGTTGTCATGGTGACTCGTGGAATCGGACAGACGTGTCAAACTCTGAGTGGACCTACTTCGAGTTAAATGAAGATCAGGCTAAATGAGTTGAGGATCTGAGTTTGTAAAACCTGCCCGGTGAAACGGACCCCTGAAGAGTCTCGGCTCACATATTTTGACCAAAGCCAGTCAGAGATCAGAACCAGCTAATCTAAGCACATAGAAGCTCCTACATCCTCGGTGCTGGACTGTGGTCCACCCCGCTAAGGATGGTTTTGCATGGCAGTCATGTTCCAGAGGCGGGTGCTGGTATGTTAGGACTGTGGGAAAAGAGGCACTACTGCATTGAAACTGTTCATTTTAAAGGCTTCCTCAGGGGGCCATAGTGAGCTGATCACCATAGCTGAACACAATTCCTCTTTGTGCCACATGGAAGGTTTGGGCTGGTGCCAAATATCCTTGGGTTCACAAGAAGATGCTTTTATGTCCACAGTGTCCAGAGAACAATAATGGACACATTCATTAATGATGGAAATAAGTTATAAACTGAATGAGAGCTTAAAGGTCTGGATCTTTTCTCAAACATGAACAGCTTCTCTAAGCTTTTGGATTATTTACAAACTCACACTTCTAAATACATTTTTATATAACTAACACTAATCCCTACATATTGTATATGTAGCGCTTAACTTACTATAAAAATATACTCACAAAAACAAACATTTAGTGAATTCCTTCATTAGCAAAATAAACTGCATCTGTTAGGATTTCTCATAGAAAGTTATTTCAGAATCCAAATTTTAACAGCATTGTTGTTTGACACATTGAAAGTGCATTACTGAGTGTGGAGCCAGTTTCTCAATCTATTTCACATTATAGATAGATTTTTATTTTGCAGTGCAGCCATCCTCTATGGAAGCGGGTCTCAGTTCTGCTTCTTCAGAAGTTCTGGGCGAGGAGGAGGAGTAGCAACAATCTTTCTGTCTGACTTACTGATTACTCCCAAAACAGTTAATACTTCCAACTCTTTAGAACATTTAACCCTTAGTTTCAATCATCCAAATTGCAAAGCATGAAAACCTCTTCTTTCTGTAACTTTCTATCGTCCACCAGGTCCTTACTCTGAATGTTTAGATGAGTTTTCAGAGTTCCTTTTTCTGATTTGGTATTAAATACTGACAGGGTCATCATAGTGGGAGATTTTAACATCCTAGTGGAAGTAACCTCCAACAGAACCAGGCTCAGTGTGGCTGCATCTGCTGAGGCCCACTGGGGTTCAAGGAGACAGAAGCAGACATAGAAAAGAAGCATAGATACAAAGGCAACTGTCAACCAGCTCCACAGAAGCGGCCCGTCCGTAGAAACACACAGCCAGGCAGGCAGGCTCGAGCCAGCTCCCATGTCAGAGGATGAAGAGTGCACATCCAGTTAGTCACAGTCAGAGAAACAGGACTACACTGGAAAACAGGCCAAGCTCCAACATCTAGAAACAAAGGTGTTGATGGCAGCAGCACAGCTGATATTTCTCTCCAGGATGGAGTCACAGCCAAACAGGAACAGACCAGATGAAGCTACTATGAGAAAAAGCAGAGAGCAAGAACGTTAGAGATTGAACTAACAGATTCTGCAGAGTGGGAGAATAGAGATAGAATGAAGCAGAATGATGAAAAAGGGGTCCCTATGTCCTCCAGCAGTCTAAGCCTATAGCAGCAGAACTATAGAGAGATAGATCAGGATAACCTGAGCCACTCTAACTAGAAGCTTTATCAAAAAGGAAAGTTTTAAGCCTAGCCTTAAAAGTAGACAGGGTGTCTGCCTCACGGACTAAAACTGGTAGTTGGTTCCACAGGAGAGGAGCCTGAGAACTAAAAGATCTGCCTCCCCATTCTACTTTTAGAAATTCTAGGAACCACTAGTAAACCTGCAGATTGAGGCGAAGTGCTCTGTTAGGAACATAAGGAACAATCAGATCTCTGATATCAGATGGAGCTTGGCCATTTAAGGCTTTTATATGTGAGAATGAGGATTTTAAATTCTATTCTGGATTTAACAGGAAGCCAATGAAGAGAAGCCAGGATAGGAGAGATATGATCTCTCTTTTCATTTTCATCAGAACTCTGGCTGCAGCATTTTGGATCAGCTGAAGGCTTTTAACTACAGTTTGTGTACTTCCTGATAGTAAAGAATTACAATAGTCCAGCCTTGAAGTAACAAATGCATGGACTAGTTTCTCAGCATCACCCTGGACAGGAGATTGCTCATTTTTGCAATATTCCTCAGATGAAAGAAGGAAATTCTAGAAACCTCTTTGATCTGGGATTTAAATGACAGGTCCTGATCAAAAACAACACCAAGATTTTTTACTTTATTATCTGAAATCAGTTTAATCCCATCCAAATGAAGTGACTGACTAATCAGCTTCTTTTCAGAGACTCTGGTCCAAAGACTATAACTTCTGTTTTGTCTGCATTCAGAAGCAGAAAGTTAAGAGTCATCCAGGGTTTTATGTCTTCAAGACATGCCTGTAATCTATGTAATGGGTTAGCTTCATCTGGATTATAGACAGATATAGCTGGGTATCATCAGCATAACAGTGGAAATTAGAAGGAGGATTTTAAACTATATTATTTATATTATCTTACATATATTTAATATATTACCTTATATATATTTTATTATATTGCCTTACTTAGTGTGTAAGTAAGGCAATATAAGTGAGGAATACAGAATATTAAGTGCAGCATAATTTAGGAAATGTAGGAAATCTTATTGTCTGTTGTTGCTCCTAAGAACTAAACTGCCTTTACTCTCTCTACTGTCACATTATCTATCAGGATACGTAAATGTGTTTTACTTCCGCAGTTTCCAAACAATATAAACTTGGTTTTATCCAAATTTAATGATAGTTTGTTAATATCAAACCATATCTTAAGTCAACATAACTCAAGCTTGATATCAGCCATAAGCTGATCCAAGTTATCACCGGTACAAAAGATGTTATTATTGTCTGCAAACAAAATAAATAATTCTAGAAACTTTGCAGATGTCATTAATATAAAGGCTAAATAATTTTGGCCAAAATATTGAGCCCTGAGGGACACCACAAACAATGTCCAAACACGATGACTGGCAGTCACCTATTTGCACAAATTGTTGCCTGTTGCTTAGATAACTTTTCATCCAGAGTGGTTATACATCCCGGATGCCATAAAACTCAAATTTCTTCATTAATATTTCGTGATTTAGAATAGAATAGAATAGAATAGAATAGAATAGAATAGAATTCAACTTTATTGTCATTGCACTGTCACAAGTACAAGCAACGAAATGCAGTTAGCATCTATCCAGAAGTGCTATACAGGATATAAATATGCATTACAAGTGTACAGAGGGTATGTATAAATAGACTATAAAATGTATGTATAAACAGTATAACAGCATTAACAGTGATTGAGGTTGTAAATGAATATAAACACTATATACATGTATACAACTATACAGAGATGTTACCTGGATCATATAAATATATATATTAGTGGGGTTATAATGTATGGTACAAGTTGACATATTATATACACGGATTGTGAATGCGTGTGAGGAAGCAGTTTGTGGTATGTGTGAGGATCGTCCATGGTTATTGTTGTGTAGGGGGATGGGAGTACAGTCCTTATAGTTCGTGTCATGAGGCGTTCAGAAGCGTGACAGCTGTGGGGAAGAAGCTGTTCCGGTGCCTGGTGGTTTTAGTCCGTATGCTTCTGTAACGCCTCCCAGAGGGCAGGAGAGAGAATAGTCTGTGTGCAGGGTGAGTGGGGTCCTTGCTGATTTTCCCGGCCCTTTTCAGACACCGCTTCCTGTAGATGTCCTGGATGGCAGGAAGCGGTGCCCCGGCGATGCGCTGGGCGGTTTTCACCACCCTCTGCAGCGCCTTCCGGTCCGAGGCAGAGCAGTTCCCATACCAAACTGTGATACAGTTGGTGAGGATGCTCTCGATGGTGCAGCGGTAGAAGTTCGTGAGGATCTCTGTGGACAGATGGTTCTTCCGCAGGGTCCTCATGAAGAAGAGGCGCTGGTGGGCCTTCTTGATGAGTTTGGAGCAGCTGGTCGTCCAGGTCAGGTCCTCAGAGATGTGGACACCCAGGAACTTGAAGCTGTCCACACGCTCCACCGCCGTCCCCTTGATGTGGATGGGGGGGTGTGGGTCGGCGTTCTTCCTGAAGTCCACGATGAGCTCCTTGGTCTTCTCTGTGTTCAGCTGCAGGTTGTTTGAGTCGCACCACTCAGCCAGACGGTCCACCTCCTCCCTGTAGGCGGCCTCATCGTTGTCTCTGATGAGGCCGATCACCGTGGTGTCGTCTGCAAACTTGATGATGGCGTTTGAGCCATGGACAGGTCTGCAGTCGTGGGTGAGGAGGGAGTAGAGGAAGGGACTCATCACGCAGCCTTGTGGCACTCCGGTGTTTATGGTGATGGTGGATGATACGTGGTTGTCCAGCCGGACATGCTGGGGGCGGCTGGTCAGGAAGTCGAGCAGCCAGTTGCACATGAGTGAGCTGATGCCCAGGTCTGAGAGTTTGGCGGTGAGCTGTGATGGGATGACCGTGTTAAATGCTGAGCTGAAGTCCAAGAACAGCATTCTGGCATAAGTGTGGTTGCTGTCCAGGTGTGCGAGGACAGAGTGCAGCGCTATGGAGACTGCATCCTCTGTGCTCCTATTCTGCCTGTAAGCAAATTGGTGGGGGTCCAGTGTGGGGGGGAGGCAGGATCTGAGGTGTGCTAGAACCAGCCGCTCAAAGCACTTGGTGATGATGGGGGTGAGGGCTACCGGGCGGTAGTCGTTGAGTCTGGATGGATTGGAGTTCTTGGGGATGGGGATGATGGAGGTGGTCTTGAAGCAGGTCGGCACCACAGCGCGGGCCAGGGACAGGTTGAAGATGTCTGTCAGCACCCCCGCCAGTTCCCCAGAGCATGCTCTGAGGACACGTCCGGGGATGCCATCAGGGCCCGCAGCCTTGTGGGCTTTAATCCCGCTCAGAACCGCTCCTACGTCGGTGGAGAGGAGAGTCAGTGGCTGGTGGTCTGGGGGAATGGCTGCCTTGGATGCAGCTGTAGTATTCTCCCTCTCAAAGCGAGCGTAAAAGTTGTTAAGCTCGTTGAGGAAGGAGACGTCAGAGGAGGCAGGGGAAGTGTTGGAAGTCTTGTAGTCGGTGAGAATCTGAAGGCCTTGCCACATACGTCGAGGGTCAGAGTTGGAGAAGTGATCCTCCACTTTCCTCTTGTAGTGGTGTTTGGCCTTCTTGATTCCCTTCTTCAGCTCAGCCCTGGCTGCACTATAGGCCTGCGCATCTCCTGACCTGAAGGCGATGTTGCGGGCCTTCAGCAGGAGGCGGACATCCCGGTTCATCCAGGGCTTCTGGTTGGGGTACATGGTGATGCGTTTGTGGGTGGTGACACAGTCTATGGTGGTGGTGATGTGGTCCAGTACAGATGAGGCGTACTGGTCCAAGTCTGTGTGGTGAAAAGTGTTCCAGTCTGTGTTCCTGAACCGGTCCTGAAGTACAGCGTCTGAGCCCTCCGGCCACACCTTCACCGTCCTCACAACAGGTTTCACACGTTGGATGAGTGGTGAGTACCGAGGTGTGAGGAACAGGGAGAGATGGTCTGATTGTCCGATGTGGGGGAGGGGTGTTGCTTTGTAAGCTCCAGCCAGGTTGGAATAAACATGGTCCAGGTTCTTGTCTCCTCTTGTGTGGCAGGACACATGTTGGTGGAATTCTGGGGAGGACTGTCTTCAAGTTGGAGTGGTTGAAGTCACCTGCAACAATAAAAGCAGCCTCAGGGTGTTTGGCTTGATGTTTGCTAATGGCCGCATAAAGTTCTTTCATGGCTAGCCTGGCATTAGCATCCGGGGGTGTTTATTGTGTCAAACGCTTTTTTAATATATACACCAACTGCAGAGATAAATTCAATTCTCAATTCAGTTTATTTCTATAGCTCCAATTCACATCTCATGTGTCATCTCAGGTCACTTTCCAGTTCACCACTGATCATCCATTCAGATTGATTCAAAGTTTTGTATATCTGAAAACCAGCTGATTGCATCGACTCATTGACTCTTCAGCAATCCCTCACACTAAGCATGCTTGTAGCGACAGTGGAGAGGAAAGAGTTCTTACTCTCTAAGGTGCTGGTGTCATGGTCGGTTTAGGAATCTGACCCACATGCAGATTAACCACTCAGAGAACCAGGGGAAAAGTTCAATCGGTTTATTTGTAGAAATGAGTTCTGGCTGTGAGTCTGGAACTCAGTGATCTGGTGAACCGGAACTGGAAGTGAGAAGGGCAGATATCAGTTCAGGGACCGTGGGAATTTCGGATGTTGTTAAGTTTATGCGGGTGAGGGACTCACGTTTGAGGGGGCTCTTGTCAATCCTTGAATCCAGTCTGAGTGGGATTATCCAGAGAATAGGGAACACGTTGGAGGCCGGACAGGTAGGCGCACGTTGGAGGAGGTAAAGGCTCGGACTGTCACTCGGATTTCCGATGGGAACTTGAACGGATCATGTGGAGGTTTTCCCCTGCTCAGTTTGAACTCAGCTTTTCCTTCCAGGGGTAGAAGGCCCAGGTATCCAGTTAAACAGGAAGGCTTCCTGAGGAACGAAGACGAAAAGAACATAAGTCTCAGAGAAACAAAGCTCAGGTTAGACTCTGCTAATCTCAGCTTGGCTAGAGACCCTAAACTAGCAATCAATCTGGCGTCAAGGTGGTGACAGCCCACTGCTCAAATACTCCTCCAGATAATGGTCCAATGAGCCACAGGTGTGCAGGGAGGTACAGGGAAGACAGGGCACCTCCTGGTGGTGGAGAGCAGGAAACACACAACAGTCCACACAAACTGGATTCCTAACAGTACCCCCCCTCAACGACCGCCACCTGGCGGTCCAGCAGAGCCGGAGGGCTGGGAAGACTGAAAGTCTCTGATCAGAGACGGGTCCAGAATAAAAGACCCAGGAACGGTCCTCAGGACCATAACCCTCCCAATCAATGAGGTATTGCCATCCTCGTCAACGGCGGCGGGCATTGACAATCCTACGGACAGTGTAGGCAGGGTGGCCGTCAACATCCAAGGGGGAGGGGGCTCAGCAGGTGGGAATAAGGGGCTGGAATGTACAGGTTTGAGTTGAGAGGCGTGAAAAGTTGGATGAATCCTGAGAGTGGAGGGAAAACGAAGGCGGACAGCAGAGGGACCGATGATTTTTGGACATGCCCTTAAGGGGAATGTGCCTTGTGGATAACCACACCCTTTGGCCGGGGGTGAAAGTAGAAGCGACCCTCCTACGGTTCTGAAATAACTGAAATAACAGACTGCAGATGCAAGTCAGAAGCTGAGACAACTTGAGACAAGGACTCTCCACCGACCTGGAGAGGGGGAATCCACCTTTGTCTGTTAAGAACAATGGCCTCAGATTAAGGCCCCGTCCACATGAAGGCGAACACTAGCCCTAAGCGCAAATTTTTCACCAAACCAGCCTCTCATCCACACGAAGGGCCGGCGTTTCGGGGGTCTGTAAACAATCTTTTTTATTCAGCCTTCAGAGTGGGAAGATTCTGAAACGCCGTTTTGGCGTTTCCATCTTTCGCTCTAACCCCGCATATTTTACACGCATGCGTCATAGCGTCGCTTCTAAATGCGCATGTAGCGACCAGTATCACAACAACAATGGCCGCCGTTGCTAATGCTACTCACCCTGCTGTCGGGCTTACAACAGAATCTTCTTCTTCTGGAATATCTCCAGGAAGAACAGAGCAATATGCGACCCGACATAGTTCAGCACCTGAATTTCACTTAACCACGAAAATGGACCCGCCGCAGGGCAACCATGTATAAATATTAGTGCACATGCCCAACATTTTAGTTCGCTTATTTTTGCTTTGGCACCACAGAAGCAGCCACTTACAGGCCTGGCATACATTTTGCAGCGTTTTTCATGCATTGGTGTGGGCCAGCTCACATTTATTTTTACGTCTCCGTCTTCACGGCAAACGTTTTGGAAAATATCAGCGTTTCCCGTGTTCGTTTTGACTTCGGTGTGGGCCCGGGGCCTTAGAGGTGCTTCGATCTTCATCCTGGCTGCTTTCCCCACTCGAGTTTACGCAAATCCATCCCAGTGCACACCGAAGGTCCTGGTTTGATGAGGCCAACCGGACAACATCATTTGCAAACAGCAGAGATTGTATCCTGAGGTTCCCAAACCGGACACCCTCTGGTCCCTGGCTCCGCCTAGAAATCCTGTCCATAAATGTAATGAGCAGAATCGGTGAAAAAGGGCAGCCCTGGCAGAGACCAACATGCACCGGGAACAGGTCTGACTTACTGCCGACAATGTGAACCAAGCTCCCGCTGCAGTCATACAGAGAACGGACCGAGGGACCCGGACCCCTGGAACAAAACTCCTCTGACAGAAATATGAAGAGGAACAAAAGTCTAAATAAAAAGTCCAACATGGCGGCGGTGGGAACGAGACTCCAAATTTGGCGGCAAAGGATTGCTGACTGCGTTAATGAGCAAGTTTCACATCAGTCATTAAACACAGCCTGCATCCTAATCACTGCAGATTAATGGAGGGAAGAAATAAAACCCAGAAACATCATTTATCTGCTTAGGTGGACTTTTTCATTTAATCATGTTTGGGCTCCAATAGAGCTGGAAGCTGATGCTACGATTGCATCATATTAATACAGGAAGTGATCAGTCTGAGTGAAAACATCCTGATTTCTTAGCTGGAAGAACTCAGTGGGGACGAATGGTTAAAAACTGCTGTGCTCTGAAAGTTCTAACATCCAGCCCTGATTGGACAGAAATGCCTCAGAGTCTTTCCTTCTGTAATATTTCTGTTTCAGTCTCATCCAGAGTCTCTGCTCTGCATTACAACCTTCATGAAATCAGCTCTTCAATTAAAGGACACCTCGTTGTTTCTTAACAGAGTACGTTACCATCAATGGCGTAACTATCAGTAAGCAGAGTATGCAGTTGCTTAGGGGGGCCCCAACCTCTTAAGGGCCCCTTCACTGACACCTAGTGGCCCCCTATGCAATTGTGGACTAGGATGTCTCTTTGCAAACGTAATGGTGCGAAAAAAATTGTCTTAAATCCACCTGATACTAGAATGACTGACCAGACCTTATTTATACCCCAAACATGGCAGATTTCACCATGATGGTGAGCCGTTTAAACACGACAGCAAAGCAGACAGTGGCACTTTTAATTACTATGTTAATAACTGTGTGTAGTTCATTAGACGGTTGGTAAAAAATACACTCATATAATATGTTTCAAACCGAAATAACGATCTTAAAAGAATGATGTATTTGAGTATTTAATTTTTTACAATAAAGACTTGGAATTATGGGTAATCCAGAGCGTAGATTAAAACCATAACCGTTACGTACAATGAGTTAGCGACACGATGGATACCAAAAAGAGGTACTAAAGCGGATTCCACAAAAGAAAAAGGAAAGAAGAGCTGCTGAAAGAACGGAAATAACTTCCCAAAATAAACACGTTCTTTCAAAGAACCAAAGATGGAGGGGAGGACGCTGCTGCAGCAGTGACTAAAGATGGCGACCAGGTGATGAATGGAGAGAGCGTGGGGGAGGAGGGGGCTGTGAAGCTGAAGTTAGCCAGATGAGACTCATTTTACAGCAGAATATACTGAAGTATATCCATGTGTAGCGAAGGTGAGGAATGATGAAACCAAAAAGTCAAGGTTAAACCTGAAGTTATCTGGCTAACCCAGTGATCCTGCTTCAGGCCTCTGAACTGTCTGGAAGGTATGTGACCAATTGCTTCTGAAGTGAAAGTACCGCCACATTTTAGAAGCAGAGTATCATAGCAACAGTGACATACGATGATCCACGGCTTTTCTGCTACTTCGGCACTTGAAAGACATTCTGTAATAAATTAAACCATAAAAATCTGCCAACCAGTCCAGACCTTTAGCCATCTGTGGTGACCTAGTGGTCCAGTCCACACCTCTAGCCATCTGTGGTGACCTAGTGGTCCAGTCCAGACCTCTAGCCATCTGTGGTGACCTAGTGGTCCAGTCCAGACCTCTAGCCATCTGTGGTGACCTAGTGGTCCAGTCCAGACCTCTAGCCATCTGTGGTGACCTAGTGGTCCAGTTCTGCAGCAGAATGATCTAAAACACAACAGCAGGTCCATCTAATATGACCTCTGCATCAGAAATGATCACTGTAGAAGGTGCTGGAACTGCAGGAATCTGCAGAGAAAAACAAGGGCTCATCCTCATGGCTTTGAGAATATAAGTTAATAGATACACTAACATGTTTGGGGTGTTTAGTGACCATAGATAGAATGTGTTTAAAGCCATAATCCTGGCCAATAGAGTTGATCCTGATAAACTTTCCTTCCAAGGTCACAGGATCTCACCCCACTGCCCCAAGCACACACACACACACACACACACACACACACACACACACACACACACACACACACACACACACACACCCTCCTCCTCAGGCTTCTGAGCTTGATGGGGCGTGGCTTCTGAGGATTGTCTGAAACAGGCGCCATCCTCTCCGGTGCTCCATGAAGGGACCAATGATGGAATCAGGCTGACAAAGGAGGGTGAGGAAGAAAGGGGTGGAAACTGGGAGGTGGGTTAGAAGAAGATGAGTCCATGGGAATGGCTCATTCCTTCTCCTACCGCCCAGCAGCTCTGGAACATCACCAATGTTATGGTGGTAATTGATTCTCTGTGTGCCATTAGTCTCTCAGACAAAGATGCGCCAGTGAGTGGGTTGCTGTTGTTCAGGGGCTGGCAAAGAGCCAACCCCCTCACTGTCACCATCTCAGCACGCAGAGCCAAGCAAATTCACTCTTTTAGAAGTTTGCTCACATTTGTTCTCATGATAACAAACAGCTAATTAAAACCTGTTTATTCGAATGCAAAGTGGTATTTGTTAAAGATCAGCTGAGAAGGTCTGGAGACCAGAAGACGGATGAATCTGGACCATTTTAATATGGAAGTCTCCAGCACCAAGTCATAGCAACACTAAAAATGTTTGCTGATCTGACTGCTCTGTTCATTTTTACACTGTAGGTGTTCTGGTTGAGTTGCTGTACTGGGAGATATTCCCGTAACCACTATTAACATGAATATAGAGAGAAAATCCCCAGACAAAGAGCAGAGCACGTCTTTATCTCATTAAAGTGAAGGAGTTTCCTGCTGCAGACCAGCGGTAATATTATCCGGGGGCATCGGGCCTCTGAGTCTGGACTAAAAACACCATGAGGCTCAGAAACACTCGTCACCAGACTGACGGCTGCTATTTCTGCTGCAGCCATAATGCTAATTCACCGGTCATTACTAGACTGCTCCCCGTCGTCCTGTCACTGTACCATCCCTGCTGCCGAAAGGTGAATACCAAATACTATATCATCACCATAGCAATTTCCCTTTGCCATACTATGTGCGGGTGTTTTCTGTAACTATCCCTCCTCCTAATGGAGGATGACAGATGGAGAGAGGAGAAGGTGGAACCAAGACAGACACCCAAACACACGTGAAGATGCTGAATGTCAATTAGCCAAAGTGAGTTTAAGCCAATTAGAGAACGTATAGCACACAATCTGAGATCAATCAGATCAACATGCCCTGAGGGGCCTTCAGCTGCTGATTATCTTCTCATCTTTCCTAAAATGAGCTCTGAGTGTCTGTAACAGAAGAGCTGTAGAGCGATGGCATCTTTCCGTCATTCCAGGAAACCCAAAGTAGCTCGGCTGACTTTCTTCTTCTCCTGCCTGCTAAGGCTTGGTTGCTTATTGGGAGTGTGTAATTAATTGGAGCCTATACTGCCCACGACCTCCCCACCCACCCCATCTATTTTTGTTTGCTTGTTGACCGACGTGTGGTCCTCTCATGCACGCATCTACAGGTCGACGTAGCTGCCTAATTAAGACTCCAGAGGACACCTAATTGCTGTTGCATGCCTGTCGGCAGAGCAAGGGAGCTTTCTCTGGAGTCTGCCTGGGGAGAGCATCCATACCCTGATTTGGGGGGGGGGCGGTTACTTTGCAAGTTTGTGGTAAAGCTATTTAACAGCAAAAACTTTTCCTGTGAAGAGCTGCCACTTCATTAAAGGGCCTCATTAAAAGTGCACATCACAGGGTTTCAAAGCAGTTGTTCCAGTTTGTCCAGCAATGGGACAATGGTTCCTCCTCCATGCTGACAAAGACAAGTCATTAATGGTGGGCAGTCCTTCTGCAGGACAAGACAAGAGACACGGCAGCAATTGTAAAGGGGTGGGTCCATATAATTTGTCTTCTCTGACAAGAGGACAGAAAGGAATGAAGGGATGGCACTTTGTTGTTTATCAGAGAAGGTAAACAAAGAAAGAGAAGAAAGAGTTTTGCTGATTGAAACCAGATTCAATATCCTGCTGAAGTATTGGTTGGTAGCATTCATTTAAAGTTTGAAGGATATTCATTTTACTCATAGCTGCATGAGGAAGAAGTTTTTAGCACTGCTGCTTTGCAGCAAACCTGCCCTGCGTTTGTTTACCACCCTAGAGTCTACATGTTCTCCCTGAGCATGCGTGTATTCTCTCCAGGTACTCCTGCTTCCTCAGTCAACCAACATGGCTGTTAGGTTAACTGGTCTGCAGCATTCAATCGTATTGCAGGAGATGCCCCACGTGTCAGAAAACATGTCCTCCACCCAGACATGGGCAATATGGAGTCAACAAGTCATCTCCATGTCATGTATTTGTTCTACCCAGCCACTGAAGCAGGTGAGTCCAATCTTCACCTGTGCAGGGTCATTGGAACTCACCTGGTTAATTGGCTGGGTAGAACAAACACATGACATGGAGATGACTTGTTGACTCCACATTGCTCCATGTCTGTCTTTTTTGAGTTTTCAGTTTTACTTTGTTCCATGTTTCCTAGTTTTATAGTTTTTTAATTCTTATTTTGTTGTGTTTTCTGGTTATTTTTCAGTTTCCAGGTTTTAATTTGTTGCTCTCTGCTGCCCTCTTGTGTTCTCTTTTTTCTCTAGCTCCTTTCCTGTTTCTGCTCTGTTCACACCTGCTCCCAATCTGCTTGTTAGTCCTCTCTTTGTTTTCAGTCTCCCATAAATACTCTCTGTTCTTCAGTGATGGTTCCTCGGCTAACTTCCTCCAACTCCGTCTCTCTGAGTCTACCTCCTCGTGATTGTTTTCCCCCAGATGTCTCCTTGGTTTCTGGTTTGCTTGACTTTTTTTTCACGTTTGATTTTTGGATTTCTGCCTCAGTTGTTTGTTAACTCTTCATTAAATCCACAAGGAACTCACCTCTGCCTCCCCTGCCTCTGCCCTTGGGTCCACAAACCCCAACCAATCCTGACAGACAAAGGGCCGGATCTATCAAAGGTTTTATGCGTGTATAAAAACGTGAGCTATTTCACTGCGCACGCTAAAAATGTACAAACTGATCTATCAACAGTGTGCTAAAAGGATTTGGTCTTTAAAACGTGCTAAATAGCGCCTTTTATCCATTTAGTACTTTTTCTGCAATGAATATGCAATATGGGGCGTTTACACGCTAAAGTGCGTCTTGTGGGAGGAGAACATGTAAATATATTAATTTAGCACTCGCAAAGTGATTTATTAAACCTGAAAGCAATTTTTGCTAACGGTATCTGACTCTATATTTAACACGTTTCAAAAAGAAGGTGCAAATGGTCTGTATGCGTAATTAGCACACATGGCAGCGGTTATTGTCGCAAGAAGGAGACATGGAAATGAAGCAAGGAGACGCAGAGAACGCATTTTTTCACTCCGTGTGAATATTTTTGGAATGAACGAGGAAACGATCATCAAAACATATCGTTTATCCAGCATTGCCATTTTGGAGCTGCAATTCCAGTGATTTGCTCCTCACAGAGCGTCAGCTGTACTTGTTCCTCAATGCTGGTCAGAGGCATCTCATCTACTGTGCCCCCTCCTGTTTTGTTCGCAGATGTTTTGTTATATGCCAGTTTTTCTTTGGTTCGCCTTCTAATATCCTGGTATCTTCTTTTTACTTCATCCACTGTTCGCAAGGTTTCACCAACAGCGTTTACTTTATTACAGATTTGTTCACATATAGCGTTCCTCTGTGTGACAGTCACACTTCTTTGCTGTGAAGCTCACTTAAATGTTTGTTGGCTTCATCCACCAATACCTCCATTTCCATGGGGTCGAATTTCCTTTTGGCGCTTTCTGCTGTCCAAACTTCGCCATGCCGCAAACCACCAAGCGCGCAAAACCATCATTTAAATAGAGCGTCTCCAACAGTTCTGCACCTGCCACCAGTTACGCAATCGCTCTTGTTAAATCACCTGCAAACCATGGTTCAGCCCTCTTGCGCAAAATCCCAGTTTGCGAGCGCCAAATTACTGCACGCAAAATTGGATCTTGATAAATCCGGCCCAAAGAGTACATTTATATAGATGTTCAACCACTTAAACTTTTTTAAGTGGGGGTAATAACTCAGAACGCATAAAAATTCTACTGTTAAAATTTTTACCAGCAGGTGGAGCCATTGCAGCTCCCAAGCTGACACCAAAAGTTCAAAGCCCCACAGCTCTGGAACTGTTATAGCTAGAGGTCTGAAATTTTCTGCATTTGTGGTTGACATGTAGAACAAATATAATACAATAAAACCTGCTTTTTCACAACAATGTCTTCATTACTGCTGTTAAAAAAAGACCTATCATTTCTGAGAATAAAAAAAATACAACTTTGAGTCATGTTTGAACTGATGCAGGTTGGTCTGTGTCTAGTTAGGAAACTAGAGGGTGTTAGCTTTCAAAAAAGGTATTGCACATGAATTACAGTTCCTAAGTTATTGGCTTTTCCATTTGGGTATGTAAAATAGGCGAGTATTACCCAAAATGAGGTGGATGTTAAGAGGTTAAGCCAGAATAATTTGACATTTAAATATGACTTCTTTAGGGGGAGGAGTTAAAATAATCATGAAGATTACTCAGAGAACAGGAGGAAATGCTGTTATTACTTCACATTTCTTTTCTTTCAGAGGAGTTAAGGCCTTATATTTAGAAAACAAAACAGGATGTTGACATTTGGTCTTCACCTTTTAACTGATGCTTCATACCGTGTCCAGGAAAATATAAGTTAGACAGGAAGCTAGAGCTACTGCTGCGGAAACACAGCGACTTAATGAAGGTCTAAGCAGCGCAAAGACTAAAGCCACAAGAGCTTCTACTGCAGATACCCTTGAAATATTCCTTCACTTCAAACAACCCTTCTCCATAGAAAGAGAAAGACTCTGAAAGAAGAAAGAGATGGTAAAGAAGAAAAGCAAAACAAAAACAAATCAGGAAGAAGTCGGAAATATGTGCAATTCATGCATGACTTCAAACACTATCTTCAAAGTCGCATAACATTAAAACTTTCGCCCACTGTGGGTTCTCCACATCAAATAGCAGGCAGCATGGAGGGACTCTGCTGAGCCATGGCCTCACTCAGAGGCACAGCATGCACCCATCTCATCTTCATACTCTTCCTCCCTCTTTCTCCCTGCTTGGGGTATTTATTGTGGTAAAGCAGCCAAGCTCAATTCCTCAATTCTTGCCTGGGAAGAGATGGGAATGAACACTGTAAACACTTCCAATGTAGATCTTTTATGATTACACTAGAGCAGGGATGTCAAACTGGTTCCAGAAGGCCGAGTGGAGCTGCGAGAAGTTTTCCTTCCAACCAAGCAATAGCACCAGACTCCATTCGTCTCATCAAGGGAGTCAAATCTGAACATGATGACCTGATGGGATGAATGGAGTCTGGTTGCTATTGCTTGGTTGGAAGGAAAACCTGCAGCCCTTTCTGGAACCAGTTTGACACCCCTGTGCACTAAAGGGAGAGTCTTTATTTGCTGATTAGCAAGAAAAACTAATTAAGAGTATAACTCACTACATTGTTACCACCAAGGGGCAGGTGCAACTTCAAGATTTAAATTTTGAAAGTAAGACTGAAAGAAGAACAGGGTGTGTTGGATGTCTGAGGTTGCATGCTGCAAGGACCCGCTCTTCCTGGACTGGGTGCCAGTCTGCATGCTGGCTGAACCAGACTACTACTTGCCCACAGGTCAAACCAAGTTGAACGAAGTGTTTTTCAATAATGAAAATGGATCAGCTGGGAACCAATCACTCAGAACCACCCAGTTTCTGCCTGTTGTTTGCTGCCCACCGAACAGCCTGGGCCTGTTAGCTGTTCGTCGAGGCACCGCTATGAGGCCGCCGAACGATGGTCACCTGGTGTGGCGGTTTGGAGCTATGCTGCCGCCGTCTGAGCCCCTCCCACGGCACTATCTGCCACCGCTTTAAGGAAGCTGCTGTAGGGGATGGAGGACTGGACTCAGAGTGGGACTGAATGAATCCAAACTGAAGGGCAGCCAGGTCCCCTCTGCTCCATCAGGCCAACACATATTTCTCTAGCGCCAGTTCATAACACGTCATATCACGGTCCTTTGCTCCAACCAGATCATCCGGCAGCACCTCAGTGGTTGCATAAATCTGACCTTGAACGTTTGGTTTTTACTGTAATCTGGAGGCTGAAAGTTCTTTATTTATATTTAAGAGTTTCTGTCCAACTTTCGCCCACAGATGCAACTGATCCTCAACAAGCCATTTAGCCTACTTCATGGTGTCAGACAGATCCATAGTCTTGGTCTGGTTAGTGAACCATAGAATCTGGTGAATCCTGGTGATCTGATGGTTTCACCGTTTCTCACAGGGATCTTTATGTGCTGACTGGACAACAATGAACAGCAATCAGCAGGAACAAACTGTCCTTTCATAAAAGAACAAACGAGGCGGTAGCCACACACACACACACACACACACACCCCCTCCTGTCAAACACTCGTGACAAACTCTGCTACATGCTGATAAACAGGACTAAATTCCACCCACCAGATTAAAGCGATAAGGCTCTTCAGAAGCACACCTTTCCTCCCACATATGTTGACACGCGTTCATGAACAACTGGTAATGTTCCATCAGAGCTTATGGCGCCCATTAACACGGCAGAGCCGTGCTGGTAGTGAACACCCACACACTCAGGATGCTTTTCCATCACTGGCATTGGTGCTGATAATCATGTAGCAAACTCTATTACGCTCGGCTAATTGTTCAGATGCCACATCGCCACAGCAGCCGCATGAATGCCAGTCACATGCTTTATGTAAAGCTGACAGATTAGCAGGGAACCTCTTTGATATTTCACAGATAAAATAAACAGTTTTGCATAAAGCAATCATGTGGAGGAATAATCAGTGCCTTAATATTTTCCATTCAAAGACATAAACATGTCCTCCGCAGCAACACACACTTCCTGAAGGACTTTCATTGGAAACGCAGTGTCACAGTGAATGATATTAAAAGTTGCATCATAAATAAATCAGCAGACAGGAGGAGATGCAAAGAAACGGCAGAATAAATGGATTCAGGCCGATGGAGGAAATCCCACTAAATAAAGCAGCACTGCTAGAAGTGACCCATTAGTTTATAGCTTCACCAAACAAGACTTTAATTAGTTTGCTGCTAAATCTACAGCAGAGCTTCATCAGTCACCTGAACACGGAAAGAAGCTTTTATTCAGAAGAAATCAGAAACAGGTACGTCATTAGACCTTTGATTCTTTGCAATCACTTCATCGTAACGTTATTAAAAAAACAGAGAGTTTGTCATTGTCAGGATTCTGTGTTGCGTGCTCTGCTGATTCTCTGCCACAGGTGGCTGTTGTTGGCAGGTGGGCGTGGCCTCGCACCTGGAGCTTAGAAGGAGTTTCCAGTCAGCTGAAGGACGCCAGACCATGGTGGTACGCCTAGACCTCTGTCCTGTTCAGATCTTCGTTCCTGAGAGTTTGATGTTTTGGATTCTCAGTTCTAACCCTGTTCTCCTGTCTCTCTCAGTTGGTCGGGCTTCGGATTCCTCACCCGCCTGTCTCCGCCCGCCTGTCTCCGCCCGCCTGTCTCCGCCTGGCTGACTCTGCCTGGCTGATTGAAAATTGTCTTAGTTCTAGTGAGGACAAATTTAAAGTGTTCAATGATCAATGTATCCCTCCAAAGATTTCCTTTATTCAATCCTTTTTAATATGTTCTCCAGCTGAAGACCTTTGAACATCCCAGATGTTCCCAGAGGTTAGTAGAGTTCAGCCAACCATGCATTTATGCTCACTGGGTTGAAAAGCACAGAATTAATAACATGTCAGGGTTGGTTAAGATAACCTCACACAGCAAATTAAAGGTTTTGAAACATAAAAATGTATTGCCTAGAAGTTTTCTTTTAGTGATGCTGCAGCATTAGAATAGTTTCATAGAACAACAGTCTGGATCACACTGCTGTGGGATCTGTGACTTCGCAGACATTTGTATTCAAAGTCTAGATTTTTTAATGACGATCTGAATATCCACACATGTGAGACACCCTCATAGAAGCACCTGAAGGAGGTCAGAGAACAAATGCGGTGAGTGAAAAAAGTGGATTAAAAGTGCAGGTGGGAGGCTGCACAGCATGTGTGGCTCTTAGCAGCCGAGAGGAAGGTCCTCCATGTCAACCGGTGTCTGATATGTGTGCAATACGTGGGCATGAATATGCATTTGTATTTGTACGGCTGTGTAGCGGTTACCTCCAATGGTGCTGTTGGCAGGTTAATTCAGCCCTGAGGCAAAGCATCAAACTTTCAGATTAGTCAATCAATAATTCAGACTGCAGCTTGTCAGGATCTATCACAGAGCACAGGCTGGGAGGGAGGCCACGGCACGGCATGGCGAGGGAGACGGCGAGCGGCACGGTGAGCGGCACGGCGAGCGGCACGGCGAGCAGCGCTGGGGGGGGCAGCACCAGGGTGATTTACAGATTCGTACAATCAGCAGACATGGACAGCAGCTACTTTCAGAGCTGGAAACATCTCCTGAAACGTCATCAAAGCAAGGAGACGTGTTTATTTACCCAAAGGAAATAAGATCAATAAAAGTAAAAGTAGAATCTGAAGGAAAACCTTAGAATCTAAAGTCAGTCCAAACAACAGACAAACTGCTGGTTTTAAAAAGCATCAGTTTGTCCTTGAAGGATTCAGAGAAACATGAAGAAAGCTGCAGCTTCTAAATCCTCTGGGAATCACAAAAACATGACAACAGCCAAGGTCTGCTTAGGGCACGGCGTGGGGGGGTTAGCTGGTAGGGGGTAAGGCAGAACGAGGGTGTGGGTGTATAATGGCTATCAGAGGTGACTTTCAGAGGGAACACAAAACAAAGGCCCCCCCACCACCACCGTTACACACACAAAACATTAGCTCCAAAGTTAGCATCCAGCTTCAGCTAATCCAGCTAGAAAAAAAAGCAAACAGGATTTAGATCTGGATTTAAAGCTGAACCTTCAGAAGCTCAGAGAGACGGAAACACAGAGGACCTTAAACCACCTGAAGAACATCTGCCTCGCGTCCTCACTAGAACTATAGAAAGTAGATCAGACAGCAGATCCAGAAAGTGCTGCCTGACGCCGCTACTCCCTGTCCAGTGGGTCAGTCTGCCTCCAGTAGGGTGACCAAGCGTCCGTATTTCCGGGACATATCCGTTATTTCCGCGTCCTGTCCCGAGGCGTCCGGAGTTTTTTAGAAGTGAGGGAAATGTCCTGATTTCACTTTCGCCACGGCGCTCAGTGTGGCGTAGGCTCTGTTAGAAACCTAGGGCCGGGTCCTCCAAGGGGCGCAGGTCTACCTAGACTGGATCGCCGAGAGTCCTTGAAAATAAGGAGGCCGGAAGAGTTTTGGCTGTAAATTGAACAGGTCTACCCTTTGGCGGGTTTTACCGGCGTATGCTCTGTTAGCAGCAGCAACGTGAGCGAAAAGAATGAATACAGAAGTTTTCAAAACTGTTTATTTATTTCTTTTTATTGTGAAGTGAAACAAAGACTACACTCACAAGAATCCAGAGTGGAATAAAGGTTCCAACCACGGGAGCAGGAACAAATAAAATCAATGTAATGATAGAAACCTTAGTCAGTTAAATAACCTGCTGCTGTCATTCTGCATCATCTGATGTTGCTGCTATTTTCAAATATCCATTACTGTAAAATGTCCATAGCTGCATATTGGTTATTTATTCTCCAGTTTTATATTGTTAAAAACACTTTATAGTATTTTATTGTTTATATTTTTAACTCTTCCCTATTATGTTATTCTTGTACATTTTTCTAAGGTCCACATTTGTGTGACCATTTTCAATAATCTTTCTGCTGCTGTAAATTTGCCCATTGTTGGAAAATAAAGAGATTTTCTATTCTATTCTATAAAAAGGGGTAGAAAGATATAAGTAAATCTAAACAATATATTTATAAAAATATATCTGCAAAATCTCTAATATTCAACAACAAAAATACTTAGTTAAGCATATTGTGCAAAACAGCAATAAAAAGATAAAAATCCTATCAGATTTATAGTCCCCACCCTGCAGATTTATTAGAATCTGTCCTTAAATGTCAACCAAACCCATTTACACAGTAACAGATTAAAACCTTTAGATAAACCAAACATTACACGCCACATATCTGACTCTATAACCATTAAAACAACTATTTTCATTCATTTCAGGGGCGGAACTATTCACAGAGTTGTATTATATTAAACTGAACTTTCAATTTTCACCACTGTTTGAGCCAAGTAACATTTCCTCTGATCACGGGATCACGATGATGATGACGCATTTGTTCTTTCAATCCAGCCCCCGCCCACCCCCACCCCGGCTTGCTCCAAGGTGTCCTGGTTTTCCCAAATGAAAATATGGTCACCCTAGCCTCAGTCTTTTTTGCACCTTCCAACCAGGTCAGTTTATCAAGTGGTCTCAGTCTTACGCCTCCATGACCAACAGCTAGCTTCACAATTCAGAATAAGCCAGGTCCTAATATCCACCCCCCATTTAATTCAGTTTATTTATATAGGCTAATTCACATCATGTCATCTCAGGTCACTTTCCAGTTCAACCAGATCATCCAGTCAGATTGATTCAAACTTTTCTATCTAAGGAAAACCAGCTGATTGCATCGACTCAATAGCTACATTTACATGCACAAAATTTCCCCGATCCGATCCAAGCCTTGGTTGTCCGGAAATTCAAAATCTCCGTTTACATGGACACTAAATGAAATGATCCGATCATGGCGTGTGTATACATGTACCAAGCATTGGATCAGATTAAATCTTTTAAGCATGCGCGCCAGAGACTTCCTGCCAAACTTGGCAGGTTTCTGTCTGCGTCTGGTTTTTTGGGAGGCCTGACAACTACCCGATGCGCTTTCGAACTTGGCAGCCGAAATGTCGAGAGAATGTGTAGAGAATGGCCGTGATTGAACCGGCGTGGGAGAGCAAGTGGGCTGTGGAGAGAAAAAGAGGAGAAGATTCCTGCTTCCTGCAGCTTTAAATGAACTTGAGTGTATAAGTCGGCGCGTTCCTAGACTCCTCCGCCATGTTGTTGTTCACCCGAGAAAGCGACGGTGGTTTTCCTATTGTTGACAAAGGCGAGGAAAAAGCGTCCGCGCTGACGTGCGCACACATGCGCGGTGAAGATTATTTTACTCTTCAGATCCGAATGGGTGTTTACATGGGCCGGCAATCAGAATGGCGATCGGCAAAAACCACCTCTCTCTTTTGAGATTAAATTTATATCGATCGGACCGAATCGGATTAGAATCTTCAGTCTGACATGTTTACATGAAACATTTTTGATCTGATCAGGCCTTCAATCCGATTATTTGTGTCCATGTAAACGTAGCTAGTGACTATCTTCAGCAGCAATCCCTCACACTAAATGCATGCTTGTAGCGACAGTGGAGAGGAAAAACTCCCTTTTGAACAGGAAGAAGCCTCCAGCAGAACCAGCAGAGCGTTAGAGATTGAACTAACAGATTCTGCAGAGTGGGAGAATAGAGATAGAATGAAGCAGAATGATGAAAAAAGGGGTCCCTATGTCCTCCAGCAGTCTAAGCCTATAGCAGCAAGAACTATAGAGATAGATCAGGATAACCTGAGCCACTCTAACTAGAAAGCTTTATCAAAGGAAAGTTTAAGCCCTAGCCTTAAAAGAGAGTAGACAGGGGTGTCTGCCTCAATGACTAAAGCTGAGGTAGTTGGTTCCACAGGGAGGGAGCCTGAGAACTAAAAGATCTGCCTCCCATTCTACTTTTAGAAATTCTAGGAACCACTAGTAAACCTGCAGATTGAGGCGAAGTGCTCTGTTAGGAACATAAGGAACAATCAGATCTCTGATATCGAGATGGAGCTTGGCCATTTAAGGCTTTACATGTGAGAAGGAGGAGGATTTTAAATTCTATTCTGGATTTAACAGGAAGCCAATGAAGAAGCCAGGATAGGAGAGATATGATCTCTCTTTTTTGGTAATTTTCATCAGAACTCTGGCTGCAGCATTTTTGGATCAGCTGAAGGCTTTTAACTACAGTTTGTGGACTTCCTGATAGTAAAAAATTACAATAGTCCAGCCTTGAAGTAACAAATGCATGGACTAGTTTCTCAGCATCACCCTGGACAGGAGATTGCTCATTTTAGCAATATTCCTCAGATGAAAGAAGGAAATTCTAGAAACCTCTTTGATCTGGGATTTAAATGACTTTCAGGTCCTGATCAAAAATAACACCAAGATTTTTACTTTATTATCTGAAATCCAGTTTAATCCCATCAAATGAAGTGACTGACTAATCATTCTTTTTTCAGAGACTGAACTGGCCCTGATGCAGCCTTGGGCTGAACCGAATATAAGGCAACAGGAGGAACCGGAACCGGGGGAATGAAATAAATGATAATTGCAGCAGAGGGGAAACGGCAGATGAATAAAATAAAACAGAATTAAGGTGGAGGAATTCAGGCCAGAACTTGTATGAAATATCTAGGATTATTCTTATTATATTCTCCTCTATTAATGAGGAGAGGTATGCTGCTGCTCTTGCTTTACAAATGGTCCTCTTATACAGCAGTAAGAAAAATGAAGCCATTTTTCCAGACTACCCAGAAGGACTCTACACGCAGGCCTGTGGGGCGATATTTTCTCTCTCAGTTTCCTAGCATTTTTGCTTCAAAGTGCGCAGCTCTGCATTAAACCAAGGAGCAAGCTTTCTATTTTAAGCGGTTTTTCATTTTTTCAAAGAGGCAGCTCGCGTTGTCTAAGGCAGTGCATGGAGAGAACTTAACAACCCCATCAACAAAATCATCAACCTGTGAGAGGGGAATAAGCTAAAGCTTTTGCACTCTGCAGCACTGCTCAGCGACACAGAGGAGAGAGAAAGTGAAGCAGATTCTTTAAAAGGTACCTAACTGCACTATCTGATAAAGATCTACTAAAATGTAACCTTCTTTTGGGGGGGGAGAACTCTGTTAAAGCAATCCTGAAGGTTATTAGAAGTGGTCAGAGAGGGACAGGGTTGTGAGGAAATACTGTTATTTCTTTCACATTCTATGCGTATGTCAGCACAAGATCCAAAGTATGAAGATGAGAATGTGTGGGACTATTCACATTTTTGAACAAAGCCAATATGTGTGTCTAAGACATTTAGATTAAAGGCTGCTCTTAAGCTATATAAGCCTTCAATATCAGCATGGAATGTTGAAAAATCTCTCTCCCCACTATGATGACCCTGTCGGTATTTAATACCAAATCAGAAAGGAACTCTGAAAACTCATCTAAAACATTCAGAGTAAGGACCTGGTGGATGATAAAAATTCCGCTACAAATCCATCTGGAAACCTTCCGTTGGGTAATTTTGGGAAGGAAGCGAAAATACTGGTTAGCTGATTGGCCTATGTTGAGGTGATGAGGCGGGCCATAAACCAATCAGATCCAAGCGAAGCATATGGCGTACTAACAGGCGACGGCGACGAACACAACCACAAGCCAGGCTACTCTTGCGAAACCAGTGGGAAGAGCAAAAACATCTTTTCCTCTGAGAAAAGCCTCCAGAGCATGTTTTTGCTCTTCTTTCAGTGAAGAAATACCAATACTGTAATTCCGGATAAAACTTGCTCGATAGCCTAAGCGCTAGTTTCATGCGGCTGAAGCATACATGTTCTTTAGGAGACTGAACTGTTATGCGGCTTCGTTCTTAGCGTCACCACCTCAACCGCCCCTCAAAGCCAGCGCTGATTGGGCGTTCCATTTTGGTGAGCGGCTCCCAAGGGTACCTTTAGCACAGCGGAGAGTCTCCAGAGCTGATCTGCGAGTGAAACCTTGGGAAGCTGGCCGAGATCCAGGATGGTTGCAACAGGCTAAACTGGCGTGGGCGATACAAAGTTACAAAAAGATTTTTTCTTTGCAATTTGGATGAGGGAAACTAAGGGTTAAATGTTCAAAAGTTGTAGGTATTAATTGTTTTGGGAGTAATCAGTAAGTCAGACTGGAAGATTGTTGCTACTCCTCCTCCTCGCCCAGAACTTCTGGGAATGTGAAAATTTAAATAACTAGAAGGAGTTGCCTCATTTATGCTCACATATGACATCCTCTTGCTGCAGCCAGGTTTCTGTAAGGCAAGGCAGAAATCAATGTGATAATAATTTTAGGTGGGTCCCAAGCTGTAAAGCCCCCCTCTAGATTCCTGAGTTGCAGTCAGCGGCCCACAGGGGTTCCTGTCCCACAGTCGGTTGGCCCCTAAGTTTGCCTCTGCAGAGGCATACCATCCTCTCAAAGAGATCTGCCTTGCCTCCGGGCTCACAGCCGTCCTCCGAGTGACTCATAGCTAGCTTAGTTTCCCTCCTTTTGGTGTTTTTTTTGGACTTCCAGGGCCCCCGTCCGCTCACCCAGGGTGGGTTGCTTTGCGTTTTATTTTGATTATTTTTTGCATAATGCTTTTTGTGTTTGGGCTCCAAGAGCATCATCTGGTATCCGCCCTTGGTGGGATCCGCCCTCTGTGACTCTGAGTTTCTAGTTTTCAGTTATTAGTTATTCTTTTTTGTTGATCTCTGGTTTATTTTCCATTACATTCAAGCAGTCGTTAGTTACTCTCTGCTGCCCCCTTGTGCTTGTTTCCTTTCCCTTGGCTTCCTTCTGGATAGTTCCACCCACACCTGCTCATATACAGCTCATTAATCCATCATTTTGTTCTGTTCCCCATATATACTCCAACTCTACAGCCACTCAGTGTTTGTTGGGTTCCTTGTTGTTGTTTTGCTGTTTCCTCATCTCTCTCCCTCCACATTTGAGATTTCCCCTGAAGTTTTCTGGGGTTTTTTTGGTTCCTTGTATTTTTTTGTACTTTGGATTTTTGGATCTTTGCCTCAGTTAACTTATTAAATCTTCAAGACTCACCACTGCCTCCTGATATCTGATTTTGGGGATCCTCCAAATCCTCCACCCCCACCATGACACCTGTGTCCTTACAAGAACCCATATCTCAGATTGTTAATTGATCTTAAACTAATCTGGAAACGACATACAAAATATTTAAAAGTCTTCTGCGATTTTACAGAAAACCAAGAACCTAATAAAGCTGAAAGATTTGCATTTACTGTATTTCTCTGTGATGAACCCTTATTTGACACGCTGTATAGGAATATAAGGGAACGACTTACAAAAATAAAAATCTATGAAAACCAACCAATCAATCAATCGAGACCAACCTACTAACCAATCAATCGGGACCAACCAACTAACCAACCACTCTTAAATCCTCCTCAGTCAGTTCTTGCTTCCCTTAACTAGAGTCCTAAATTGCATCTTTAAATTGAGGTGTTAACAGAGTGACCTGAGGTTAAAAGGTGATGAACACCTGATCCAGCTTTGCATCTAACTGTATCCAGACTAAACCAGGTGAATGTTGCTCGGTCCAGCAGGGTTAGTAGCAGGAAAGGTTCGACTTTTCCCTCCTAACAGAAGTCAGAATCATTCTGTGGAAGAATTAGCATTCAGCATCAGAGCTCACTCAGAGAGCAGGCTGCATATTGTTGAGGGGATAATTGCTGCCTTGCAGAGGTTTGAAGTTTCTTGCTGACTGACTGAATGACACTGATGCATACACATACATGAAGACTAATTACTATCAAGCACATAAAGACACATAAAGAAAGAGTGACACTGATAATTAACACACAAGCCGCTCATGCACTCCACTTCCCTGAGCTTTTTAAAGGAGGCTGTGTGTCAGAATAATCCATCTCCATCATGCCGACCCACAGCTCTGTCACACCGTCTAATTACTCCTGCAGATAATCAGCCTGTGGCTGGAGACGCTGCTCCCCTCTCTGGCTCCAAGCCTCTGTATTCTCAAGGGAATAAGAGTGTGAATATATGTCCGGTGCCCGAGGTCAGAGCAGCAGCAGAAAGAGGAGGGATGGGAGGCGGATGGAAATGAGAAGGAATTTGGGCATCTTAACAAACTCTTAATTACGTGTTGTATCTGGTGGCAGGCATAAATGGCGGTCCCCAGGGAGCCTGTGATCCACTTTCTGATCTGCACAATTCACTGTCTCACTGCTGATCAAACGCATGGAATGGGCGGCCTGGATGCTTCAGACACATGGGACCTTCTTCCAGACTGGGACTTACAAGCTTGTCATTGAGCCGAAGTTTCAATTGTCAAAATTCCAGCTAAAAAAAAGAGAAACGCTTTACAAGGAAGGCGATTGCTTGAAAGAGAAGGCGTCGTCTTCAAATGCTCCATGAATTGATAATGAGTATCCAAGCAACGAGCTGCAGGCGTGTGTC